>BSBK01003117.1:0-197500 GCA_027943335.1 Chamaecyparis obtusa | reverse complement strand
TTGATGCATGTCTTTTAAGGATTTAGCAACTTATGTGTGTTACCTTCCAAGATTTACCATATTGAAAAATTTTTAAAATCCGTGTCTCCTCAGCATTTAGCAACTTATGCACGTTACATTTGAAAGATTTAGCATATTTGATATTGGAAATGCCCGTCCCTTCAAGATTTAGCAACTTATGTGTGTTACCTTTTGAGATTTTGCATGCTACAAAACAAAAGGTTAGAACAAAAATACATAATATAGAGCAAGGGAGGTCGTATATATGCCCCCCTCCTTAATATGGCAAAAACATACTATTTTGACATGTCAAGGAAAGAAAAGAACAAGGATAAAGCCTTCTTCAACATCAAGAAAATATCCACAAACAATACCCAATCCAAGCCAAGAAGGTCACAGCTCCTATGAAGCCATGGAAGGGATGAATGCAAAGAGATATCATGCAAGAAGTGAAAAAGTAACCATTCTGAGGGATAGCACACTATTCAGCTTCCAAGGTGAGAGATATATCAACCATGGAAACCCAATGTCTAATAATGAAAGAGGTTGTGATCAAGGACAAATATCCTCAATGCAAACCAAAATGTTCATGTATGATTGGATATCACATAATAGATATATTCTGCTTAACCAAGGAAAGAGCTGAATCCCGAAAAGATAGAAAAGAAAGAGATGACATCCTTGCCCCCCAAGAATAGGAACAAAAATGGAAGGGGACCTATTATATCACTCACAAAACTATGCAAGACAACGAGCCCCCAAGTATTAGGCTACCATTGTTTACATAATGTGGAGCTCCATAATAGGAACATAGATGTTATTTAGAGAAAATAGGATTGAAATACAACTCATTGCCACATGATATATAATTAACCTTACTATCAATGAGCTACCTAATCTTATAATGTAAAGCTTGATATTCATTAGTAGAGTGATCATGAAATCTATGATATAAACAAAAAGGAAGAGTCTTCAAGTGTGAACTACGTTTCTTTTTGCGTTTAGGTCTAGTAATCATATTAGCTCGAAGGAGTTTAGGAAAAAGAACTTCTTGGTCAAATTCCTTCATAGGTTCATCATGTTTTGAAGTGTTATTTGAGATGTTATTAACATTAATTTTTTGTCAAGGATTAAATCCGAATCCATAAGAATGCTCATGCCCCCCAGTGTGTAAGGGAATTTGAATTCCTTGTTTATGCTTACCACATCCTTGACCGTTAAATCCTTGTTTAACAAGGAAATGATAACTAGGACCATAAAGAGAAGACATATCATAAGGAGTCAATGGAACCTCGGTAGTCACAATATCATCCTTGGTAGATTTGATAGATTCATTGTGGGTAGAACCAGCGATAAAGTTATTACAAAGGATTTTAGAAGTAAAAACTCATTGTTCAAACTCTCTTTGTTTCTTCTTAAAATCAAGATCATTAACCTTATATTATCCAATAAAGGTAGGAGTAAAATCCAAAGTTCCCCAATCATCCCCAGGAAGAGCATTAGAGGAAGGAGAATTACTATTAGAAATAGGAGTAGTGTGAGTTTGAATATTAAGACAAGGATTAGGCGCATCATCCGCATGAAGTGTATACATCACGTTTGTTGGTGTAATTAAATATTCACTAAATAAACTTTACGTAAGTTTACTTAGGATAATGCATTTTCATATTAGTTGTCATTGTGACACCTAGGAGTTTGCATTTCTTTTTAGCACATGGTTAGGAGAATCTCCACTTTAGGTGTGATAGTTGTCATCACATACCTCTTTGTATGTGAGATCCACCTTTAGTGCTCTTATCACATTATCATCCTCTCATTGTTACACATGTATCTCATACTTTCATGTACAATGGAGGATGATCCACCTTTGGTGGACATGTGATTCCACCTTGTGTGGGTGATATCTTATCATCTCCTTATCATGTAGTCTTATTGCATTGCCTATATATTTAGGCACTCCTACTTTGTAATCAATCAATCAATCAATCAATTCAATCTAATTCATTATTTGATCATTTGATCATATCATATTTTGTCTCTCTTGTGCTATCTCTTGAGCTTCTAGATCTTGACATTACATTAATTGCCTTAGGAAAATTCTTACATGGTATCAGAGCCAAAAGAGTTTTCGGTGCATAGCCATTAGAGAGCAATTGATTGCTTCAACTTTTGGAGGGCCATGATTCAGATCTGGGATCAGCATTTTGTGGAAGCATTTTGAGCAAGATCAAACCTCACCATTGCATCCGGGTGGCTGTTTCCATAAATTTTGACTATAAATTTGCCTATATTGGGCAAAAGTCAAATTTGAAGCAATTTTTTTTTTTGCAAATCAGACCCCTAAGGCTGATCTGCAAAATTGGAGCACTTTGGGCTAAATTTGACTGTTCCATTGTGATCAGAGCAGCCAAAAACCCCAAGATTGACTGTTCATTCGCCCAGATCAGAGGTAGTTGGTCTAAGGAAAAAAAATCTCCCTCCCTGGTCTGTCGTACACAATTCTGCAATAAAGGTACGATTTATTTATTTTTATTATTTTTTAATTATTTCATTTTTTTAAATCAAAAAATTGAAATATTAATTGCAATTTGGGGAGGGTTATTGTTTTAAAAGTTTTTCATATAAATTTTTTTGAAAGTTTTTTATGTATTGTTGCAGGCCCTGCACAGTGCAATACCAACACTGGTAGTGCAGTATGCACTGCAGTGTTGACCACACTGCACAGTGCGGTATGCACGACAGTGCTGACTGCACTGCACAATGCGTATTAGCACTGTACTGCACTATAGTGCGGCCCCCATAAAGGGGTTTTTTAATATAATTTTTTTTAAAAAGTTTTTTTTAATAATTTTTTTTAATATGTTTTTTTTAATAAATAAAAAAATTTCATTTAATAATGTTTTTTAAATTTTTTTGTTTAATAAATTTTTTTAATATGTTTTTTTAAAGTTTTTTTTAATAAATAAATTTTTTTCTTTTAATATGTTTTTAATTTTTTTTTTAATATGTTTTTTTTTTAAAAACTTAATATGTTTGTTTTTAATAAAATATATTTATTTATTTTTATTAAGTATTTAATAAAGTTTTTTTAAATCTCAAAAAAAATTTAAAAAAATTATGTTTTTTTCTTTATTTTTAATAAAGTTTTTTATGTGGTCTTTTAATAAATGTTTTTCTTAAACTTATTGGGTTTTTGGAAAATAAAATATTACTAAATAAGCAAAATCGGGAATGTTAGGCCATTTTCCTTTCATGGTAAAATTCTTTGAAAATGGCCTTTTCCCTGTAAACTTTGTTAAGTTGTCCCGCCCTGCCTGCAAACACAGTTTTAATTTGCGAAGAAAATCCACAAGGTTTTATGGTGTGCGCTCTTAGCTCTATGTTCTCCAATGTGTCACCTTGCTCCAGTTCAAATCGCATCTGCCAAATCGCAAAATCCAGGGAGATATCCAAGTTTTAAGGTCTGGAGGAAATAGTTTTAGAATATGCCTAAATGTCGAAAACCCATGATGTTTTATGTTTCATTGATACCTTTTTAGTCTACATGAAAACCCTGGTTGTTTTTTACCTTGTGCATTTCCATGTTTGCGCACTTATTTTTTGGCGTCAAAACCCTTGGATGTTTTCCGCCTCTTTGCATGCTCATAGCTTATCTCTGGCATCGACATTTCTTATGTGCGTTGGTGCGACCGCGTGGGTTCCAGTTCTTCTTGATGTTTGGTTGCTTGGTCTTCAGTCTTTCTGGCGGTTAAGTGTTTCATTTCACGATCACGTGACTATGTAGTCGCTAAGTCTCTTGACTCTGGCAGGTAGTTTATTTCTCTTCAGTTGCGTGATCTCTAGATGCTTGGTGGTCTCAGTTTGGAAGTGGTTAAAGTTTGAAAAGTATCTACAGTTGTCGTTTATCCACATGGTGAAGATGCATGACTTTTATCCTTCACGCTTTTGCGACAGCCGTTAGATTTTCTTGTGAAGGCGTGTCATGGGTCCAGGTGGGTCCGCGTGTCAGACAATGCTGATGTGCTCATTTCTCATTGACTACAAGGTGGTGACGGGACTTGTCATTAGGCCTGAGATTTTCAAATGGTATGACAATGCAGAAGAGATCGACAGTTGCCACATGATCATAAGGAATTTTCCTCCCCTTTGCGATCATACGACCACCGTCTAATCTTCCAAAAGGTAAGGCTTCTCTCGGTGGGTCCGCTATCAGATTTGTTGTGGAGGTGTGCATTTTTCATTGGTAGGGAGCAGTGATGTGGATGTTCTCGGTGGGGCTAGTGTTTCGGTGCCTAAACAAGTTTAATGTTCAGCGGTGATTTGTGTGTCACATGTTTGCATAGCACTTTTTCTATCTATGCGATCATGCGACAACCGTTCGATGGTGTGCCAGTTGTCGATGGGTTCACTTGGTAGGTGTTATGATGTGTTGAGTTCTGATTGGCCAGCAAGCGCTGAAGTGGATATGCATTGTGGGTCTGATTCTTAAGGGTTGGTAATAGTTGTAGTATTGGTGGTTTTTCGCATGTTCGCATGAGCCATTTTCATGCTATGCAATCATGCGACAAACCCTTGGTGTTAAACTCTTTGCGGCGGTGGTTATATGGTGGTAAAGGGTTGATGTGTGTCGCATGTTCGCATAGCCCTTTTTATGGCTATGCGATCATGCGACAACCATTCAGAAAGTGTCGTGGTTGTAGAGTTGTGAAGTGGGTCTTGCCAACGTGCTTGTTTCTAGTTGGCTGGCTAGTGATGTGGCTGATAGACTTTTTAGGAGGGTTTGTGACTGTTAACTACACGGCTAAATGGCTGCAGTCACATGATCGTATGGGTTAGTAAGGTGCCTTGCGATCATGCGACTAAGCATAAATGTAAACTAGGATTCCTGTGGTGGGTAGGGAAGATGACCACGTGACTTCACAACTAAGGATAAACAGTTAAGAGGTGTAACCCGTGAAATAAAATGACTGTTGAAATTCAAATTTAAATCTGCAGAGGGTTTCTCACTGACAGAAAGGACTAAAATTCATTGCTTTAGCGGCTTGATTGGATTTGTTTGGTGGTGCCAGTTGTTGCAGTGCGATTCGGGAGACTCTGTGGTCAATGGCATGATGTTTTGTACCAGGTGGTGAGTGGTGGAGGTGTGTCGCATGTTCGCATAGCCCTTTTCCTAGCTATGTGATCATGCGACAACCATTGTTTAACAGAGTTTTCAGGCGGTTGGCTGTGTGCGATGAAAGTGGTAGCTCAAAATTAATTTCTCTGGGATAGTAGTAGTTGCGATGATGATAAAAAGCATCTAGGTTGCTATCCTAATCTGATCTTGCTTCCTAGGATGCCGTGATGACTTAAATGTGAAGGCCTATTACTCTTTGCAGGCAGCTAGGATTTTGATTGATGTCAGAGATCTCCAAGTTTTGTACACGCAAAGTCTTTAGGTTTGCTCTAGCATCAATGTTTGTTCTTCCTGCAACAAGAAATCACTTCTAATTGCATCGCAGTTAGCCTGTGGTGAGGAAATCGATGTATTTGTACATTAGATTTTATCTGATTTTCCTGGGTTTCTAGGCTTCTCTGTGTTCTTTAATTTCTTGTTGTACTGGGTGGTTGTAGACTTGATTTTTGTGCTCTAAATGATCTGTAGCTTGTTGCAATCCTTGTTCCTATAAGAGGATTTTCAAGATCATTTAGAGGGGTTCCTTTCCTCTGCACTTTTGGGGACTAGTTCCTGGTTTCGCTCTCTCTAAGAGCTGGTTCCATGAATGTTCTTCCTGTAGAATTTTCTTTCTTCTCTGCATATAGGGTGTTTCCCTCTTTCCTTTTTGGCTATGGGAATATAATGAAATTGTAACAAATGTCTTATGTATGAGGATTCAATATATTTGTTCTTTTATCAGATTATCTCCATTTGGGTTTTAGACTTATTGATTATAGCATCAAGGGTGTTGTAGTCTTTCTACTTGCATTTCTAGTGAATGTCTGCAATAGAGTTGTTTTTGCAGAAGCAACTAGGTCTAGGACTAGTGTTTAGATGTGTATGAGCTGGGGTATCAAAGATATGTCATTCTTATCTTCCAGTGGATGTTGGTTAATGTATTACCTGTTCCTAGGTCTTCCTTTGAATAGGTGATAGCATATCTAGGTACATAGGTGGTTTGGTAATGTATGATCTAATTTGGGATGAATGTGTTGTCTTCTTGTTTCATATCTCTATTGCAGTGAGGTATTTGACTCTGCTACCCATTGGATAAGGCACTGGTCTATGAGAGACTTAGGATATTTCAGGGGTCCATTCAGCCCATCATCAATCATTCAAATGAAATACTTTTCTTTCATGTTGGTAGTAGTAGTAGGAGGGTCCTTTCTAGTTTTTAGACTCATTCCATGCAAAGTAGGTTATTGCATGAGGTCATGGTTTCATTGGGGTACATGATACCTGTAGGGGTCTGGAAACTATTCCACAATAATTTATCTATAGGCCTTTTGTTCATCAACTCAAGAAGAGTCATGAGTGTGTAGATGAGGCAATACCTGCCTGAGTGATGTGGAGCTCAAAGCAGGAGGATGCCCTCAGTCCTCATCAATTGACACTTTTTCCCTATCAGACTTTGGAGTGAAGACTAGCTAGCTTTTCATCATAGTGTAAACCTAGCACCATGTGGGAAAAAGTGGGAACCAACAGGGAACATTTTTTTTTCTTGCCATCTACATACTTGTTTTGCAGTGTCATCCAACCGATAGCTAGGGGGGAGGCCAATTTTGTCCCAAAGACTTCCTAGCACAAGGCCAATAGGAGGACACCTTTTCTGCAGCATTTGACAGGGAATCCTTGGTGGCTTCATCTTCTACATGTTTTCAAGTTTGCATTTGATGTTGTATGCTCTTGCATGAGCCATGTTGTACATGCACTATCATAAAGTGCCACATTTTTTTGTACCTTGTCATTGATGACACATTTGATGTAATCCCTATGGTAGTAGATTAGGAATACCAACTTGTCAATTGATAGTACCCAGTTGGTGCTTGCAGGTGTCTCCATGCCTCATCTCTATCACATCTTAATGGGCATTCAGTTAGTCATTCTACATCGACATTGGTACTTGATTTTGTCACATTTTGACATTCTTGGTTCAGCATTGGCTCTATTTTCTTCCTATGGAGGAGTATTGGTCAACATCTTGGACCATCTTTGCAGGAGATTCAACATTAAGGGGGGGCTACTTTGTCTCTCTTCCCTATTTTCTTCCTTTGGGGAAATTCTTTATTGTATATGCATGATGTATGTCATAATAGAGGGGTCTTGATTACTCCATCCATGCATGCATCTTGTATACATCTCTCTTTTGGGGGGAGGGTTGTTCCCATGAGGTTTTCCTTCTTTCTCCATTTTATGAGAGATTGCATTATCTATTGCTCTTGCATTTAGTAAATGGGTACCTAACATGGCCTAGTAGTCGGGACCCATCTTGCATTGTGAGCTTAAGTGCATTCCCCTAAGTTGCACTTAAGGGGGGGTGTTGGTGTAATTAAATATTCACTAATTACACTTTACTTCAGTTTACTTAGGAAAATGCATTTTCATATTAGTTGTCATTGTGACACCTAGGAGTTTGCATTTCTTTTTAGCACATGGTTAGGAGAATCTCCACTTTAGTTGTGATAGTTGTCATCACATACCTCTTTGTATGTGAGATCCACCTTTAGTGCTTTTATCACATTATCATCCTCTCATAGTTACACATGTATCTCATACTTTCATGTACAATGAAGGATGATCCACCTTTGGTGGACATGTGATTCCACCTTGTGTGGGTGATATCTTATCATCTCCTTATCATGTAGTCTTATTGCATTGCCTATATATTCAAGCACTCCTACTTTGTAATCAATCAATTTAATTTAATTCATTATTTGATCATTTGATCATATCATATTTTGTCTCTCCTGTGCTATCTCTTGAGCTTCTAGATCTTGGCATTACATTAATTACCTTAGGAAAATTCTTACATGGTATTAGAGCGATATCAAAATTATTACAACATTTTTATGTATAAACTTGACTTTATGATGAACGGTGGAAGGAATGACATGCATCTCATGCAACCAAGGTCTACCCAAAAGAAGGTTATAATTGAGAGGTCCAGGCATAACATGAATAGGTGTATTCAGGATGACCGGTCCTACTTTGATAGGTAAGGTAATGATGCCTAAAGTTCTCTTAGAAATGTTATCAAAGCCACGTATAGGAACATTGTCAGGTTGAATAGTTGAAAGATCGACATTAATTTCTTTGAGCATGTCCAAGCTACAAACATTAAGCCCAGATCCATTATCAATCAAGGTCCTACGAATGATACTTTTATTGATAGAAACTGCAACCATAAGAGCATCATATTGATTTTGAACTTCTTTAGAAGGTAATTCTTTTTGACTAAAAATAATGTCAGGAGGACCCGGGGTAGCATGCATGCATTGTAAGAAGTTATTAATGTTCTCTTGATTAGGAGGTGGAGTGGGAAGAGTTGCTAGAGCTTTTTCCTAGGCTTCATAGTAGGTAGGTGAAGTTTGAAGAAGCTCCCATAAAGAAATCTTGGCAGGAGTATTTTGCAACTAAGTTATCAAATCACACTCCGTGCTAGGAAGATGGGGTGGAGGAGGAAGAATAGGTTGAGAAGGTGGCAAAGAAGTAGAAACCACCAGATTAGGTTGAGGATTATTCCTTGTACGATATGTGTGAGCTATAGAATCTTGATCATTAAAAGACTCCATAGGTTTACCTTTGATAGTAATGCAGGGACAACCTTTCACAGTCAACAAGGGTTTAGGATAAACCATTTTAATTATCTCAACACTACAAATAGATTCACAAGAAGGAAGAAAAGAGGACAACCTAGGAGGAGATGAGGTCAAATCTTGATTCTCCATAGGATCATCACTAAAAGGGAGAGAATTAAGGGAATTCATATAATTATCCACTAATGCCTCATCACTAGAAGGAATCTCAAATAGAGGTAGATGATCTATAATATCATCTTCTCTCACTAAAATGTCTGCATAAGGGGAATGTGCAGTAGAAAAAGATTTATCATCATGTATGAATATTTCATCCATTAATAAATCACCCCCTTGAATCAAAGTTTCTTTGTGAGGAGAGGATAAATCAATGTCATTATCCAAGGGTTCATCGCAAATAGGAGGATTATCATCCCTACCAATACAACACATTATAGGAGTGTCATAAGTCCTTAAAGCTTGATCCCTATTAGGAGAAGAATTAACATCAATCTTCAACTCCTCTCCATAAAGAGAAATATGATGGAGGTATAGATTAAGGTCACCTTCATTTTCTAATATATCGTTATAAGGTAATTCAAAAGAGGACAAAGCAACATCACATGTAGTAGATGAAGTCTTGCTAGGTGTAACGCCATGCAATGGTAACATAAGAGGAGGATGTTGTGTAATCCCAAAAGTGTTGGAAAACATTTGAAAAAACTTGTGCAACATGATAAAAAATAGATATAGATATATCCAAATGCATTCAAATGAAATTTCTAAACATGAAAAGGAAATCAAACACAATAGAGCATCTAATTCCACAAAGCAATGTAAATATTTTTGTATTTTTGAAGAAATTTTACAATTTTTTTAGATTTTTGAAATGTAAATGCAAGAGCATAAAATAAATCTAATCTTAAAGCAAGAAAAAAAATGATCTAACACCAAAAATAAAGAGAGTAAGTATGTCAGGTTCACCAAAATGTAATAGATAAAATATGGATAAGGTCCTAGAACAATGGCTCGCACTTAAAAGAGACCCCAAAACTAATATTTTACACTTACATTTGAATTGTATTGATATGGAAAGTAAATGTAAATGACTAATGTTGAAATGAATAAGTAAATGTACTTACCTCTGAAAAAGAACTTGCTGAAAACCCTATCAAACAATCTCAAAAATTATTGATTTTCATATTTTTGAACCAAAACTGTGAGATCAACAAAACCTAGAAATCTTTTTCCAAGATGAGATCAGGTCGAATTTGAACCTCATAAAAGGTTAATGATGACCTAGAGATTTTGAAGGTCAACTTTGACTTTGTTCGGGGATCTTGAAAGTTCAACGAAAAGGGTATCCAGATCTATACTCTAATTCATTGTCCCACACTTGTACCTACAAGAAAAATGGTTTTGTTTGGTGGGGGGAGTGTTTTACCTTAGGCAAACCCAAATTTAGTAACTAACCTTGAAATTGAATTGAAATTGCTGGAAATAAACAAAGTAAATGGAACAATTCACCTTACGCGAGTTGAAACCCTTGTGGAGGATTCAAATCCTTGAATCCACAAGAATGGATGAATGTAGAATCAAATATAGGATGTCTCCAATCAATTGTCTTTAGATCTTCAACACCAATCTTGAATGGATCTTGGAATAGGAAGAGGCTTATATGGATGGATCTTCAACAAGAGGAATCGAAAGAGCTTGAATCCTTCAATGGCTTATAATGGATCTCCTTGATGAATTGGATGCTTGAATGCTTGAAGGCTTGAATGCTTGATCTTCTTGCTTGAGAGCTTGAGAGATGGATTGAAAAACTTGATGGAGAAAATGAGAGAGGAAGGCTCCCTTTTATAATGATCTAGGGCACAAGAGGGTCCTTGTAGAAAACAATAATTAAGGGCCCATGGCACAAAACTCTAGAGAGGTGGTCATGGAAAGGAAGTTAAATTAAAGTCTTGACACAAAAATCTAGGAGGGGACCAACCTTAATATAGAAATAAAATAATTATTTAAGAGCCTTATTAAAAAATTCAAGGTAAGGCCAACCCCAAAGTTAATTTGAGCATTAGGCACAAAACTCGAGAAAGGTTAATCTCCAATAATAAATTAAGAATCCTATAAAAATCTTGAGAAAGGTCCACCTCAAGGATTAATTTGAGAATTTGACACTTAATCAGAGAAATAGTGGCCCTGAAGAGGGAAAATGCAAGATTTTGATGATATCCTAAAACCAGAAGCAAACCCTGAAGATACCGGACCCTAGGGTCAAGATTTTGCTCAAACCTAACTAGGTCAGGATCGAGCTTGATCCTGACCTAGTCAGGATCAAAATTGACTTTGACCCCATAAGGTTGACTTTGACCTTATGGTTAGAAACCTTAGGTTCATAGTTCAGAATGCTAGGAAAATGCTAGGAAGAAGTAAAAAATGGGGTAGAATAGGGGAAAAAGCCAGATCTAAGTCGACTATCCATTCAAGGCATTCGAAATGACCCCAAACCACTTACTTGGAGGGCTAAACACTCTTAACACGGAAGTGCTTCCATTTTAAGATGATACCTTTGAATTTTGTGGAGGTTTCACAATAAAAATCCACACTTAAAAGAAGATAGATTTCTTTATTCAATCGGTCTTTAATGGAGGCTCACCCAACTACAATAGCTAGCATAAATGAACAAGAAACAAAACTATCATTCACTTCTCCTAAAAGAGAGGTGTTATCATCATATTCAAATATTGTTTTATTTCCAACATGGACCTAAAGGGTTTAGAAAATGACTTGTGTGGAGTTATGGACAAAGATGGTAATATTATTGAAATTGACATAAATGCATCCAACTTGACTCTCATGATACAAAGGATGGTATGAATGGCGTTATATCCATGCTTTCATTTCTTCCTAAATTATAAATGTTCTCTTTTGATGTTGATGAAATAAATCAAATGATAAAAAATACTTCCTCTAAGGTTGCAAAGGGTGTTTTAAATTACAGTTTAGATGTGGAAGTTTTTGTTTTTTATTCAATATCTCATCAGGCTAAATATAAGATTGAAATCTATTTGATGTGAAAGAAATGAATGAATCAATTAAACTATTCATGATGTCATATATGTAGCTTAAATACTCTTTAGTTAAATTTAGTGATGAAGAAGATAGAGAAAAAGAGTCACGAGAGGAGGTATTTTATTCTTTTGCTTTGAGAAATTATTTTACCAAATGAGATGTCATGTAGACCAAAAATGGTTTCATTTGAATTTCCTAACACTAGTTCAAGTAAAAAATCTATGCACTTGGAGATAAAGTTGAAGAATCTACTAATCTAATGAATGAATTCCATCCTTAATCTACTTATATTCTCGATAACATTTTTCTTGGTGGAAAGTAAGAAATTATTTTTATTAGCAATGCTTATGGAATGTAATATTCAAAATTATCAGTTAGCAATCACATATCCAAAGATTGATTCATCCTTCAATGTAAATAATGAGTTTTTGAGTCTTGATATTTTCACTCTATGTCCTAATTAAAATAATGAAGTCATCATCAATATCGGGGTTGATTATCTTGTTGATGAAGTTAGAGAAGAAGCATTTTATGATTCTAGAATTTTTTATGAAGAATGGTTATTTAGGTATGAACATTTCTTCAAAATATGTTTTCTATCCATCCATTAGCTATTTGATATTGTAGGAATTATTTAAGATGGTGGTTGTGTTTTATCACACCATATGGCCAAAAAATATTATTCTGTAAGAGGTCATATTCCTCCCAGCCAATTGATTGTTTTACTTGAGCACCAGTGGGTACTTATGAAGGTAGGGATTTCTTGCGCTATGCATTTGTAAAAAAAATTTATTTGAGTTAGTTCTTAGTTTTGTCTTGCCAATTTTTGGTTTGTGCCTAGTCTCACATCCACCCTTCTATAAGAAATTCCCTATTTCCTTGCAATGCTTTATGAATCTATAGTGCAATGGTTGAAGCACTGATCTTTACCAAAAACTCTACGTTCATGCTTCATCCTTCACAATCCTTCTCCCTAGTGAGAGCGAGTTGTTGTCCAAAATTTCATTCTCTATTCAAAGTTCTGGTCTCACATTATCAATTTCCAAAATTAGTGGCAGTGGCTTGAGTTCTTTTATTTAAAATTATGGATCTTATTTTAAGTTTCACTTTTCATGTCAAAACTTGACATATCATCTAGAACCATATAATTAAGAAATGCGATAATTTAATCTAACTCAAAGCTAATGGTCAAACTTGACATATAAAGAGGGAGATAAAATATATTCATATTTTAAGTGTGTTCATAAACCATTATCAACCAACACCATAATTGCAGGAACTACCTAGACACCTGACAATGAACACACACTATTAAAAAGTGAAAGTTGAAAAGACTAACAAGCTTTTCATCTTGCTCCAAAATATATTGCGGAACCAGATAAGAGTTTCATGACTCTTCTTAGTTTCCAACATGGTTCCCTGAAGAACATAAAATCTCAACATGCAAGCCTTTGAAGAGGTGAAAAGGGTACTGGTAGTCCATGGTTTTTGAAAGTTATCATCAAAATGCATCAACATTTTGCGAGATTTCTAGAATTGGCATCAGATCTTAGTAATTTGTTTGGAATCCACAAAGCATTCAGTTGTAATACCCCAAAATTGCCACCTATCAATTTCAATCAATTTTGGTGCATTCCTCAAATTTCTACATCTTCAAAGTCCTACTTTGCTAAGCAATTTTCTCTCCCCTACTTGACTTTAGTTGACTTGATGTCAATTGCAAAAACCCTAATTTACAGTAATCAAATATTATAATCAATTCCTAAGTCTTTTGACTTTATTAGTTAAATTATCCCTATGACAAATTAATTTAATTTTAAAGTCCTAAGTGCTTAAATTAAATTAAACCCACCCCATTTAGCTAATATACATAAAAAAGGAATTAATATTACTTGTTATTTGAATGGATACCTTTATTTGAATTAATAATTCAAGATATTTGAAAAGTCCCCTATGTGGCAAATTCCATTCTTTTAATTAATTAATTCATGCCTTTTTGTCTCAATTGGGAATGAAGAGTCAGGAGTTTCAAATCAAGAACCTCTTCATTCTCTCCTCGGGCTTGTCTATTTAATGAACCTCTTTTTTCATTCGAAAAAAAAGGGCAATTTGGAGAGTAACTAAACTATAACATTTTTTTGTCTCAATTTCACAATTTCAAGCTTTCATTCCATTATTAGATTAATCTTCACTTAGTCTAATTACACCTCATATTACATTAAATTTTCTTTCTTTCTCTTAGTTTAATCTCATCTTTATTTCCTGTTCTTTAGAATAAATCTCCATTTCATCTTTATTTTCAAGCTATTAAATTAATTGCACTTCATTCTAGGTTAATTTCAATTTGATTGTATTCATATCTTTCAAATCCTCCATTGTAGTACTAGTCTTATGGTTGCTGGCTCTCGTTCTGAGAGTAGTTAAACACCTCGTCTACTTAGGAGGCAATAGGTCACTTCACTATGGATTTTGAATTGAGTAATTCATACTCTCTCTCATAATTCGTTCATGTAAGTAATGACTATGTTGCGTGTGTAGGTGGATTTGAGGTCCACATTCAATAGCATACATTTTGGTGCCCACTGTGGGGCAAAAAAATTGATTTCTAGCCTCATCAATTTAAAACTTTTTTTTTTGAATTCCGCAATCTGTTGTATGTCTGTACTTCTCTGTGTATGGAAGTTCATGCAAGATTTTTGAGTGTACCATGTGAATTTTTGCTTCCTATAGCACTTTCTCACGTGAAGTTTCACTGTCTCACCCTGGACCCTGCACTTTCTCACGTGCTATGGAGTACTTCCTCGCGCGAGACCTAGTCTGAGTTTTTAAAATTTTCCAGTTCTGTGAAATTTCCTACACTATTTCTGACATTACTTTTTGCTGTTGATTTTATATTTCTGGTTTTTTGTCATAGCCTAACATTTTTTTGCAGGACGTTTGTCAAAGAATATGAAACATGCTAATGGTTTAATTGCAGGTCGATAGTCAAAGACTTGCTAAAATGTTGTGTCTATTTCTCACTTTCTTTCACATAGTCTAATTTGGGCTCCATTAAAATTTCTTAGGAATTTTGATAGTGGGTAGGGAATTTGGCTCTTCATACATGGAGGTGATGCCCATGAATGAACCCAAAAACCTAATGATCCTACTAATATGAAAAATTCTTGGGGAAGCGGAGAAAGGTAGTGAATCTTTACACTTCTATTTGCCAGGGAATTATGCTCTTCTCTCTTTGAGAGAATCAGAAACCCAAAAGCTTGTAGATGTGGTGGAGTGAAACTAACTCGGTGATAAATTTTCTTGATGTGTTTGGGTGAAGTGATCAGGTAGAGAAGTATGCTCTTCTTTGAGAGAAACATAAAATTAGACCCTTGGATCTAAGCCAAGTTGTGTCACCTTTAGAGGGCCTACCGGAAGTTGAACCTCTGGGAACGACCCAAGTGAGTACGCACCTATCACTGGTGATTCCACCTTACTATAATAAAGAATGTTTTGTTGAGTCTAAAGACTCCAAAACCATGTTAAATTCCTTCTCATGATTTCGACTATCATCTTGAGAAGGCCTTATCTATTTTATTGAGTGGTGCCACTTCTAGCCCTGCTTGTGGAGGTGTACGGCTTTCAAGTGTTGGTGTGGCTGCAAGGCCCTAGCCCTATATCAGGGGCACCAAAGGTTAGTGTGAATGGAAGCCTACTAAGAACTCTCCCTAGTTAGTTGCCTACCCGGTTCACCTCTTAAAGGAGTCATAATCTTTGCGCAGGGAGGGGGAAGAATCTCTCCCATAGATTCCCATCATAGGCATACACCTGGACAGTTGAAGGTGGTTGCGACACTGGCCCCTACTACAAGGGTAGCCTTTGAATGTACACCATTGAGTCCTTGGAAACACCAAAAACACGGATGCCCTCTAGGGGGTGACACGGCTGTGTGAGGTGCACATATGCGCATAAGCAATGGGGCAAAGGTTTTGGCTTCTCACCATTTTTTTGGTAGGGATAAGCTATGTGTTTGTTATCGATTCTTAAACATTGTCCAATCATTATCAAACAAAGACTCCCCTGATGCTATCAAGTTGCTTTGTCCTTGATAGGTCTGTTAACGACTACTTCTTGTATCACAACTGCTTGATTTAAACCATTGTGCTTGTAAATGAATGCTTGAATTCCTCAAAATGAGATTGTTGATTAAACTATTTTGCAAACTTGTCAGGAAATTGGATTTTCTGTCAGACATCAGTTCAGGCTGTATCTCAAAATTCAACTTTAACCTTGAAAACTGTGTCAAACTATCAGACTTTGGAGTTTTCCCACATGAAGTTTTACCTTTCAGAGCACTTTCTCATGCGAGACTGTGTTCTTTCATGTGAAGTTTTCTATTTTCTCATGTGACCTAGTACTTTCTCGCGCAAGCCTCTACCCTAGTTTTCAAAGCAGAGAGTAAATTCCCATCGACTGGTCAAACTTTTTTTTGATCTACTTTTTTTTACTGTGGTCTATTTTTCTATTTTCCTATCATTCACTATCAGAAACTAAGTGTATCGAACTAAGAATTGATCTATCTTTTCTTTGACTCGTGTTGTCTCTCATTGGTTTACCTTATCTCTTTATGCTTTTGTACCTCGCATTGTGATAGTCTTATCTTGGCTATTCTAGCCACCTCTTTTGATGATTCATACCAGGTCCATCTCGCATCTTGGCTATTCTAGCCATTTATCTCCTTATTGTTATCTTAGAGACAGATTCTAGCATTATCCCGAGTCTCCTCTTGTCACATCTTCATCTATGACTGTCACGACTAGAAGTGGCAAGACTTATCCCATTTAGAATACTGGTCAAGGTAGAATTGAACCTCATAATCAAGAGATAGATCATTCTAAATCCATTGTGAAATCTAAATTTTGTGAGAAATCATCAAGCTCTTCATTGAGTACTTTGAAAGATAGTTCTTCTCAACCATCACCTCCTATGTTCCAAGAGTGCTTTAATCCTTTGTTTGAATTGCAATCTGGTTTTTCATTCCAAGAACAAGACAACTCATTCTTCCAAGACAACTCTTTGTTTCACAACTTTGGAAGACTATTCCCTCAGACTGATCCTATTATTGAAACCATTGATCCCGCTGAAAATAGTGACTCATTTGATTTTGTTGATCCTTTTGATCTTGTTCATGCACCAAAAGTCACCTTAGCTATGCCTTTTTAGCATTGTTCATATTGCTTTACTGAGACTTTAGTTGCTGTAGGAACTTACACTGAAAAGATGGGAGGACCCTTTGACTTCCAATCAGGCCAATACGACCAATCTCAGAATCAATCTCAAAACAATCAATATCATGGTCAAACCTCTAATGAGAAACATTATGGTCAATCTCAACATGATCAAAATTAGACCCATAATGATGATCAATCTTGAAACAAAACTCAAGGCGATCGACAAGCAACATACCACTATCGCCCTCCTCTGTTTGATCAGAACCAAGATGATCAACAACACGATCAAATTCCTAGTATCTATGAGATCCTTGGTAATGAAAATGATGCGATAACCCAATGCAATATAGATGCTGCTAAAGCTAACAAAAGCCTTATCAAAATGATGGAAATCCTCCTTTTAGAAGAAAAGGAGTACTTTCTTGAGCTAGCACAATAAGGGGTCAAGTTACCCCCAAACTTTCAAGTTGAAACACTTGTAGCTAAAGAGGAAGAAACTGAAACCGCTAAGCTACAAAAGATGATCCAGAGCATGCAAGATCAGATTAGTCAACTTGGAAAGGAAAAGGATAAGTCTACACAACAATTCACAATGGATAGTATATGCCCTTTTCCTTTTGACAAGAGTATTCGCATGCCTCCTTTTCCAAAAGGAGTGGAGTTTCCCAAATATGACAAGTACATGGGTACAACCAATCCCCAAGATCATCTGAGGGAGTTTGGTGCCTATCTATGGAATTTATCCATGATCAAACTTATCTTATGAGACTCTTTCCCCATAGCCTAGGTGGACCAGCTATGGAATGGTTATGCTGATTGCTCCCTTGCATTAAGACTTTTGATGGGATCGCTAATATTTTCCTTTAGCATTATTATCAAAACATTCAACACCCTATCAACATTCGTGACTTGTGTAACTTGAAACAATGACATGGAGAGTCTTTCTTGTCTTTTCTCCAAGGGTGGAGACAACTTTGCACGAAGTATCATTGTAAATTGCCTGAATCTAAAAAACTTGATATCTTTTTGGACAATCATCTCCCAGACTTCAGATATTAGGTACAACTACAAGGTCCTTTGACTTTTGACAACATGATCAAACAGGCTGTGAGTATAGAGGCTTTCATGATAAAAAAGGGAGAGTTAACTTTGAATAAGGATAATAAGCAAGGATTTTCCACAAACAAGGACAAAGGAAAGAGTATCAACAAGAACAGAGACATTGTGAATGATGGAGTGGTTGATAATGTCACCGCAAAGCCTTCAAAGCCTATCTTTAATCTTACTTCCAGTATACAAGCGGCTAAGACTGTTGAAAATACCACAATGGATAATCAACAAAATTCAAGATTTTCTAGGAACAAACCTTGGGCCTCTTGACCCAAGCGTGATTTAACTCCTTTGGGGGAGCCTCTTGATGTGGTCTTTAAAAATATTATACAGAATCATATTCTCACTCCTTTGGAAAGGCGTCCTTATGACCCATAGCCAAGACCTCATTGGTGGAATGACAATGCCTATTGCGATTATCATCAAAACATTGGTCATAAGACATCTACTTGTCTTCCACTGAAACATAAGGTTCAAGATCTCATTGATAATGTTGACATTCTTGTGGAAAACCATAATAAGAATTTAGACCATCAGGCATTTAAGAATCCTTTCCCTCCTGATGAGAAAGGTGAGTCTTCCATAGCTAAGAATAACAACACCAAGGTTAATTACATGTACACTACTACTACTGATGATGTCATCAACATGATTGAACCTGTTAGAGTTGAGTATTGCGATGCGATCACCTCTAAGGGGAATGGCGATGTTCCCAAATCTAGGACTCCTTTTATCTTGTGTAGTTCCACATCTCGTTCATCTTAATCTGAAAAAATTCAAGATTGTGCTGATGTTATTACTCGATCACATTGAAGAGTTGTTTTGAAAGGTCCCTATCCTTCGAAACAAACTATGGATAAGGATTCTTTGAAAAAAAATATAGACAAGGATTCTCTGAAACAAACGATGGATAAGACTGCTACTGGTCCTACCAACAAAGCCTCAAAATTTACTCTTGCACCTAGCACTGCTAGTTATAGCATTTTAGATTAGCTCCAGTGAACCAATGCTTAGATTACCATTTTTGAGGTTTTGAAAATCTTGCCTGCTCACAGGCAGATTTTGGATAAAGCCCTCACTGAGGCAATGTTCCCAAAGATCTTGATCTCAATTGGTTCCAATCTATGGTGGATCATTTAACTTCACCACATTATTTGTCCTTCCTTGAAGAAAATGATCACTCTTTGAGCCATCCACATAATGCTCCCTTACATATAGAGGTCATGATAGGTCCCAAGCGTGTCCATCATGTGCTTATAGACAATGGTGCTAGTCTTAATATCTATTCTACCAAGTTGCTTACTCAGCTAGGTTATGATGAGGATTGCATAGACTCCTACAAAAGGATTACCATCAAAGCTTACGATAAAGAAGAATGGAAATCCCAAGGCTTAGTTGTGCTACCTATCTGCATAGGACCTGTTGAGAGAGATGTTACTTTTCAAGTCCTTGTTATTCCTCTTGCATACAACATTTTGTTGGGTAGACCATGGATTCATGAGATGCAAGCTATTCCATCTACTTACCATCAATGCATCAAGTTTCCTTTCCATGGTGCAGAAGTTACTATCCCTACTAATACCAATTATTCTTGCAACACCCTTTCACAATCTGCTGATAGTTTGGTTCCATATAACAAAGAATCCATTGAGTTCTATGATGCTAAGCTTAGAGAAATGGAACAAACTTTGAAACTTAAGGATACATGCATGGGAGAGTACCAAATTGAACCTGTGCTATCTCTAGCTACTTTGCCTCTGTCTCCATGTTCTTATGGGAGACCCTTTAAGAGTAACAAATCCATCACTAGCTCCCCTCAGATAGTTTATGATGGTGCCTTTGTCAAAGCTACTACACCTTTAGAAAATGAGGATGAAGAAAGAGCTATCAAAGCTTGGATCTATAGAGGAAAAGGAATATCTAAAGAGACTACTCCACCTCCAGACTTAGAACAAGAGCCCTATAGTGAAGGCTTCAAAATCATGAAGCACTTCAGATACAAGGGGAGTGGTCCTATATGAATAAATGACTATGGTTTGTTGAAACCCATTGAAGCTACAGGTCGTCGCTCAAAGGAAACTACTGGTTTAGGCTTTAAAAAGACTCCCTTTCATTTAGGGACAAAGAAATTTGTGTCTTCACCTGAACCTGAACCTGAACCTGAACCTGAGTTAGAACTTGAAGATACTATACCAGAGGTAAATCCAGAGGCCAACTCTGATGAAGATATCTTTCCTTATCCCATACCTTCAGATCTTGCCATGCTCTTTGAAGAGCCTGATGAGCCTATCATACCTGTCCATATGGTAGAAACTAATTCTGATAAAACCTCTTCAATGCATCAATTCACATATGAGAAATGGAAAGCAATGCTAAATGAGGATCCCAATTTTTCAGGTGAACAATACAGACTGCCACATTTTCAAAAGCGGCTTGAACAAGAACAACTTCAGAAAGTTGTTAGTGCCACCAGAGATGGTAATGAGTCTGATTATGATGCTAGTGCCAATGGAATTCCCGCATCAAGTACTGACTCACATGAATATGAGTTTGACTCTTTGTCTACTACTACTTTCGATGTAGACATAGATATTGTTCATGTATATGAAAGACTTCTCAATGTAGGTGAAGGGTCTAGTGCTAGGACGCATGAATTAGATACCATTGATGTCAACTTGTCCTCTACTTTTGACATAGGTTCTCATAGGGATTCAAATGCTCCTTTGGATGAAATCACTCTAGGTCTTGACTTGCTCATCAATGCCTTTAATGGTTATACCGTGAACGCAATTGAACCAACCACTACTACTCTTTCACTCCGCCATCCCAATCTCATAAGCTAGAACTCCCCTTCTGCATCGAATGAAGTCCTAATGTTCTAGAATGATTATGATCTAGCCTGTTACCTCCATGCTATTGAACCCGTAATGTCTTCCACCAGCGAAAGAAATGTCAGCATCATAGAGATGGATATAAAGTATCTTAGTCAAAAAATTAAAAGAAGAAAAAATAGATGCTCTGATGGTGAAAACCACATTGTGGTAGTATCAAATCCAAAAATAGTAAATATAAAAGACGTATCTGAGGGTGAAAACCTCTCTGAGGCATCTAAGGATGAGATACTTGATACTCTACTGAGCCATTTTCAAGAGAGATCATCATTTTTGATTGAGCTGACACATCCAGTGAATTTGGGTACAGAGGCTGCTCTGTAAAGTATACATCTAGAACAGTCATTGTCTGCACAAGAAAAAGAAGATTTCACTAGCTTCTTTCAAAGAAAGAAAATAAATTTTGCATGGACCTATTCTGATATGCCTAGATTGAATCCCAATCTGATCATGCATCATCTATCCATTGCACCAGGTGTCAAGCCTATCAAGCAGAAGCTTCAAAAGATGCACCCTCATGTGGCACTCTTGGTTAAAGCTGAACTACAGAAGCTCCTTAAAGCTGGTTTCATATGAGCAATTGATTATGCCAAATGGATTGCAAACATTGTTCCTGTCACCAAACATGATAAATCTATATGTGTGTGTATAGATTTCTGAGATCTCAATAAGGCCTGTCCAAAAGATGACTTCCCACTACCAAATATTGACATGATAGTAGACATGACAGTAGGTTATGGGATGTACTCCTTGATGGATGGTTTCTCTGGCTATAATCAAATCAAAATTGTTTCAGGGGATCAAGAAAAGACCACTTTCACATGTGCTTGGGGCACTTTCTATCAGAATGTCACACCTTTTGGGCTTAAGAACGCTAGAGCAACATATCAGAGAGCTGTCACTACCATTTTTCATGATATGATGCATAAGACAATGGAGGACTATGTGGATGATACTTTAGCCAAAAGTGTGCAGCGAAGAACTCACCTTGACGATTTGGGTTCCATACTTGACTGCATGGAACAATTTAGTCTTAGACTTAATCCAAAGAAATGTGCATTCGGTGTCACTTCTAGAAAACTCTTAGGTTACATTATTTCAGCTAAGGGTATAGAGGTTGATCTAGAAAAAGTGCAAGCTATTATGGACATGCCTCCACCTAAAAATGTTAGTCAAATGAGAGGACTTCAGGGAAGGTTACAATCTATTCAGTGGTTCATTTCACAATTGGCTGACAAATAATAACCATTCACTAAAACTCTTCATAAAGGTGTGATCTATGAATGGAATGAAGAATGTGATAAGGGAATCACTCAAATAAAATAGTATCTTGCTAATCCACCTATTTTGATGCTTCCTATTCATGGGAAGCCACTTATACTATACATCTCAACCACAAGCACATCTTTGGGTGCTCTCCTAGCTCAAGAGGATCAGAACAATAAAGAGAGAGCTATTTATTATATTAGTAGAACATTGGTTTCCTATGAGATGAAATATTCAGTTATTGAAAAGGCTTGTCTAGCAGTAGTGATTGCTTCACAAAAATTGCGACATTATATGCTTGCTCACACTACAAGGCTTATTGAAAAAATTGATCCACTAAAGTACTTGTTGAGCAAGGCTGCCCTCATGGATAGATTAGCTAAATGGGTTATGATTCTCAGCGAATTTGACATTGAATATTCGGAAAGAAAAGCTATTAAAGGACAAGAAATTGCTGACCAGTTGGTAGATGCTCGTCTGAAAGATCACCAACCCTTAAACATTGAATTCCCAGATGAATCCATCATGCTTGTTACATATTAGTCTTGGAGCATGTTCTTTGATGGATCATTCACTCAACAAGTATCAGGTGTAGGCATTTTGTTTATAACACCTCAAAGATACTCATTACCAAAAGCTTATAAGATGTTGTTTCCTTGCACAAATGACATCGCTGAATATGAAGCTCTCATCAATGGTATGAAGATAGCCATTGAATGGCGTGTAGATGAGATCAAGGTCTTTGGAGACTCTCATTTAATCATCAACCAAGTTAATGATGTTTACCAAACAAAAGATGACAAGTTAGTGCCTTACAAAATAATGGTGGATGATCTCAAGCTATATTTTTCACACATCTCTTTCCATAAAATTCCAAGGGCAGAAAATAGGGCAGTTGATGCTATGGCCACTCTTACCTCAATGTTACAAATGCCAGAAAATGATTTTAGACATGAATTCCCGGTGGAAACATTATGCTACCCTACCTATGACATTCCTGAATCTAGGATGATCTATTCAGTTATTGGACATGACTCATCTTGCTACCAACATATCTTTTCCTACCTTCATGACCAAATCATTCCTGACACCTATACCCAGAATGAGAAACGTCACCTCCTTCATACTACTTCACGGTATGTCATCATAGAAAATGACTTGTATAGAGAGGATCTAGATGGTACCATCCTTAGGTGTCTAGAACTTGATGAGTCCAAATGTGCACTAGCTGAGGTACATGAAGGTATCTGTGGCTCTCATTCAAGTGGTCTGACGTTAGCTTGTAAACTTATTAGAGCTGGTTATTATTGGCCAGATATAGAGAAAGAAGTTGTTCAGTATGCCAAGACTTGCAAGCAGTGCCAATATCACAGGAATCTGATCCATGCACCTGCTAAAGAGCTTATTCCTTTTATCAGTTTTTGGCCATTTCAGCAATGGGCCTTTGACTCGGTAGGATAGATTCACCCATCTTCTTCAAGAGGACATAAATTCATAATCACTGCTACATATTACTTTACCAAATGGGTTGAGGCAGTCCCTCTGACTATAGCTGATGGCAAGACTATTGCTATGTTTATACAGAACTATATTATTTGCAGATATGGTGTACCCTCATCTATTATCACTAACAATGGGGGACAATTCAGGAACAAGGACTTGACAGACTTATGCACCAAATTCAGGATCATTCAGCATTGGTCATCTATCTATTATCCTCAGGGTAATGGACAAGCAGAAGCTTCTAATAAGACAATTATCAAAATCTTGCATAGAACAATTCATAAATCTGGTAGAGATTGGCACCTCCAGACTAATCCAGCTTTATGGGCCTATAGAACAAGCATTCAAACACCAACGATGGCCACGCCCTTTGCCTTGGTTTATGGAGAAAAAGTAGTACTACCTATTGAGGTCATGATTCCTACATTGTGAGTCTCTTTGAAGGGCCTCATCACTGATGAAGACACCAGAATATCCCAGCTACAAGAGCTAGAGTTACTAGATGAACGTCAGAAGGTGGCGTTTGATCATCTTCAAGCATACCAAAAGAGAATGTCAAAAGCCTACAATAAGAAAGTCAGACAAAGGGAATTCCAAGTGGGTGATCTTGTCTTGAGAGAAAACCCCAAGAATCAGCAGTAGAGAATCTAGAAAGGGAAGTTTGAACCAAACTAGCTTGGTCTGTATATTATTACTGCAACATTTGGATTTGGTGCTTATTGACTATCCACCACTTAGGGAGAGCAACTCAAAGAGCTAATCAACACTCTTCATCTGAAGAAGTTCTACACCTGACACTCTTTGTGTGCTCATGTATATACTTATTGGTCCTAAAAAAATCCTAAAAATGGTATATTCTCAAAAATCCTAAAAATTGTAAAATGTCTTGAAAAAATGATCATCTTAGTGAAAACCTGGAAAACAAGCACTTTGATGTATCTATTATCCTGGCGAAAACCTAGTAAATAGGCACCTTGATAATAATTTAAAAAAATGAAAAAATAAAAATAAAAATAAAAATGAAATATTGAAAAATACAAAAAAAAAATTAAAAAAAGAGAAAAAATTACAAAAAAAATTGAAAAAGAAGAAAATGTGCCATTGATGAAAACCTGGTAAACAGGCATCATGGTAGCAAAAATAGAATCTCTACCAAGATGGTCAAAACCTGGTAAATAGGCGCCTCTTGTTTCCTAAAGTTATATCTCATCTCAGCGTCGCTTGGCTTTTAGTTTCCTGCTTTAGTTTGCATTCCTATTTTAGTTACTTCCTTTGCTTTAGTCTATTTCCTTCTTTGGTTTGTTTGCTCATGCTTTCGCCTTCAGTTATCTTTGATATTTCATTGACTCTTCATGCATTGTAACTAGTAATGCCTGGGCGCACCCGCCTGGTCTAGGGGGCATCGTCCTATTGCTATCAGAGACTCTTTCACGCATCAGTTACTAGCATTTCTCGCTGCATCTTCCTACTAATGCCTAGCAAATTTTGAGATTTCTCTCCTTGAGGATCTCTCGTGTATCGATTGCCAGTGGTTCCCATTGTGCCTACCTACTGATACCTAGCTTTTGTTCAACCTCTCTCTCTTTTGGGATCTCTTTGTTACATCAGTCACCAATGGTTCTCATTGTGTTTTCCTACTGATGTTACGCTAGTACCTCTAAGATTTCTCACCTTGAGGATCTCTCTCATATCAATCACCAGCATTTATTGCTATGTTTTCTTGTTGATACTTCATGTAGTTTCCCGATATCTTCTTGAGACTTTGTCTCTCGCGATGGTCACCAGTGATTCTCACTGTGTTTTCCTACCATCGCTATCTCATCAAGACTTCGAATGTTATCTTTCTGATTTGACTCAAATCCACTTGAACATGAACATAAACTAAAACTAAAACTGGATTTGTGGTTCTGTAAGGCATGGTGAGTCTTGTTTTCTTTGAGTGTTTGTTTTCTTTGTTCTTTTCTTTGCTTTCTACTTGCTGGTTTAGTTCCAATGATACAAAGAATCTATCTAAGAGGGGTGTTCATCTATAAGAGCCTCCATCTTGTATTGGATGGCCATGCATACCATGAATCCTTTTATATGGATGCTTTGGCTAGGTTGGTTCTTCTCCTTGTCTTTTGGGTGACTTCTTTCTGCTATAAGTGACATTAAAAAAACAAATCCTGCTAAGTGAATGTAAGGGTCACTATGGGCAATCTTTGGCAAAAGAAGAAACTCCTACGTGTCTGGTGTGTCTATATGCAAGTAACATTTAGGTCATTCTAACAATTTTGCTTTGATGCTTATGTTAACTTGCTAGATCAAAAGGAATAGGTGTTGAGGTCATTTTGGCTTTTTGTGCCTTAATGCTTACACCTCATTCCAACAAATCTAAGACCTATGTCATACTCATATTCTCATGATAGAGATATCAATGAGGATTGTGTGGCATCTTGTGACCATTTGAACTTAAAACGCTCTATGATCATAAATACAGTGAGTCCAACAACCAAGTCCTAGGCTTACATTTTCATTCTAGGCTTACACTTTCTAGGCTTGCATGTTCATTCTAGGCCTACATTGAGACAATGTTTGGTGCTCTCTTGATTGTCTTCTCTTCATCAAAGGTTCTCATCTTTTGTCCTGGGTTCATCTTGGTTGCACAAGTGTCCGGTCCTCACTCTCGATATTTGAACATATCTTTTTGATTAGTACCTGACATATATTGCTACAATCCTAAATGAGATGATTAGTACCATATACATTACATATCCATTTGCATTTTCATTTCATTTCTATATATATTGCATTATCATAGCTCCATACACATACATTTTACATATTCATGTACACATGCATCCACTATAAGCATAACTCAAATCATACATTATACTTTGCATTTCATTTCATCCACTATATGCATACATTCTAGTATTCTACCATTGCATTCATTACATATTCATAAAAGAAAAGATGTGCATTTCTCATATCTAATCCATACATCTAAGCATCTAAGAAACATCTCATAAAAACATCAAATACCAAAGCAATATATCAACAAGTATGATGATATCAAAACTATCGATCTCATATATATCTCAAAATAATGTCATGTATAAATGAGAAGGGCGCTACTTGAGCACAGTATAAAAAATGCGCTACAATGTATATATCAAAATGTGCTAACTATGTCTGGCACCATGTAGAGGAGGTGGTGGTAGTGGTCTCTATGGAAGAGGCATCGGTCGCTGTGGAGGTGCCTGTGGTGGTGCCTGTGGAGGTACTGGTGGTGGTGCTTGCAGAGCTCTAGCATAATCAACAAATACTGGCACGTGATTTGATAGATCTGAAATGACCCTATGGTAAGCTACATAGTAATAAGCTACCTAAGCAGCCTCATATCTCATCTCAACTCTTGACCATGCTAGCTCCTCCCATAGCCACCTGATCTCAGCATCTCTATCAGCTACACGGGTCTCCTCTCTGATGACTCAGGTATGGTAGTCATCCCACTCCCACTGGACCTGCCTCACTCTCTCACAGCTCTTCCTAAGAGCCTCTATAGTTGTGGTGTCCCTACTCCTATCAAAATATCAGTCATGTCAGTATCATCATCTGGAGGAGCCTGTTGCAATGGATCACCTGTCCGCTGCGTAGTGGACCTCTGCTGGGCCCCACTACTCCTAGCTCCTACATCTGAACCCATTATCCTGGCTGGGATGCTACTCTGTCTTGATCTAGGCCTTAGCACTCTCTACCACTATCCATGTGGCCCCTGCTATGCAACTTGCTACTGTGCAGGCTACTAAACTAGTACCTGCTATTGTGCAGGCTGCTAGGTTGGTACTTGCTGAGCTAGTACCTGCTACTATTGCACAGGCTACTACTGCGCTCCCATACTAATAGGATCCATGAATCTGAGATGAGGTCATGCTATCAAATGGTCCCTATATGCAGGTGTCACCCCTGCATTGGTGACATCCACCATACAATCCCATAATGCAACTAGTATATGTGCCTCTATCGCACATCGCCCCGGATCAAGTCTAGGATGCCACCCCTTCTTCTCCTCATTGGCGAAGCAGGCATAGGGGCAGTACTCTTGTGATATGTCTTACTGCCTACCAAACTAGTGCAAGACTAACAAGGATATGCTCAATGGTAGTAACACTACATCCAATCAATGGATGTGAAACAAACATGAAAGAAAGCTCTCGATGAGCATCATCCCAAGGCTCAGTGGTGACCTAAGGTCTCCAGACAACAACTGCCATGTCATCTAGCTATCCTAACCACTACTCCATCTTACCTAGGAAAGGCTGAGTCATCCGACCTACGTACCTATAAATATAAGGCTCCAACACCTGTCGTTTATCATGGAATATAGGCCTGCAAATAGGGAGATGCTCCAAGACCTAGACCTGAAGAATGAAGACTCTTGCCACCATGTTCCTCATGCTGCGATATACAATCTCATGCATCTCATGATACATATAGGCGAGAATACACTCTCCCCATCCAAATCTAACTGCTGGTCTAGCTAGCAACTTCTGTAGCATCATCCCCCAACCACACTCTAAACTGTGCTGACCTCGATATGGAACAAGGTAGCTGCTTAGGAACATAGCAAGTACAACAACTAATGGGTGAGCACCATCATATCTATGCACAAGATCCTCCCAAGAGATGGCCGGACCCATCACTAGATCATCTCTAAAGATCATCCTTAAGGCTATTGTACTCTACCTTGGTTGTGTATCGTACTCTACTCGAGTACCATGGACAAGTATCTGCAAAATCCTATATATGTCCTTGGGAGTCACAATCAACTCCCCCATCGGCAAATGGAAGGTGTTCCTCTCTAAATGGGAACACTCTACAAGTGCACCTAGAAGATCGTGATTTACCTAAATCTTGAGCATATCACGTAAATACCCTAATCCTGACCTGTCAATATGGGCAGTCTCGACATCTATCAGTATTTGAACCAATGTGGTGATCACTAGATGATGTGACTTGAAGGTTATGCTAAGGAAGTCAACTTGTAAAGCAAGTGATGACATTGATCAGTATCTCAATACATAATAGTTTTCAAAACAACAACAACAAATGTAGCAAGGCATCTACCCTAGACATGACTTTGCGACGCTATACTTGGATGATTTTATACAAACTCAAAATTTTTTGACAAAGACATTCAAAATCTGTAGTAGCTTTTCATGTGAGGAAACTATTTCCTCACCTGAGATAGGACTTGTTAGTGCGCGAGCTAGAGAAATTTCACGTGAAACCAGCTTTGAGCTCACATGAGCTTCCAGGAAGAGCCCAGGAAAAGGAACCCTAATTGATGTGAGGAAAGCACTTCCTCATGCAAAAGGATATCAAGACTAGCATGAGAAAACTACTTTCTCGTGCGAGATTGGAAGAACACAACCTAAAACTTACTAGATCTACTCTAAATTGACCTAGAAAGTAGTACAAATTGAAATGCAAGGCAATTCACTAACTACTTACAAGTGGGTCATACTCTGGTGGCCAAGTGTGTCATTGGCAGTGATCAAAATGATGTGTGTGCATAGGGACTCCTTCCATCTCACTTAGAGCTCTCAAATCGGCAAGAGGACAAAAGTGAATAATGACTTGAAAATTACCTCTTTGGGCCTTATATAGCTTTTGACCTAATTTTCAAAAGTTCTTCATTTTGCGCAAAAAATGCACCCTTGGCTAAATCGACTTCTTTGAAACTATTTTCAGGATCAAAATCAAAATTTGAGATCTCTAGATAATTTGAAATCGTGCTTTAAATTTGGAGACTCTTTGGGATCGAATGCTTGTGCAGTCAGCCTTCTGGTTTCATCTCCCTGCCAGATCCTCATCTTTGCATCATGTTCTCAAGATCTTTTCTCTTTTCATCAAAGTTAACTCTAGTCAACCATGGTCAACCATGGTCAAACTTGGTCAAAAGGACCTCTGCATTGCTCTGATTTACTTCTGCATCTTCTCGATGCTTCTTTCATCTACTCTGAATTTTTTTGGATCTTCAATCTTATCTTTATCTACGACCTTTTATTGTCAATCATCTTCTGATGTGTCATCTTTCAATTTGGCTCCTGAGGGGGCAGGATGATTGCATCATTGAATCTTATCGAATCAATTCTTGAATCAGTCTAATCTGAATCATCAGTTCTCATTGCTAGGGGCATCTTAGTGTCTCGCATCTGGTCATCTTATCATCTATCTTTTTTGGTATTGGGGTAATCTAACCCTAATTCCTAGGAGTCAAGCTTCATTCTGGAGATGGCTCTTGAAATCTCTTTAGGATCGTTATCTAGGCAATCTAACCCGGGTCTTGGAGGATTAACCTTCGTATTGGGGCAATCTAACCCTGATTCTGAGATAATCCTAAATCTTCATCAATTGGTATTGGGACAATCTAACCCTGATTTTAGTTCTCTTTTAAGACCGTCATCTTCACAATCTAACTTAGACTTCAGAAATTATCATCATCTGTCACATCAGACTATTCTTTGAATCAATGCATTGTTCGCATATCAATTAAAAGAGGGGCAAATGTAATACCCCAAAATTGGCACCTATCAATTTCAATCAATTTTGGTGCATTCCTCGAATTTCTACATTTTCAAAGTCCTACTTTGCTAGGCAATTTTCTCTCCCCTACCCAACTTTACTTGACTTGATGTCAATTACAAAAACCCTAATTTGTATTAATTAAATATTATAATCAATTCCTAAGTCTTTTGACTTTATTAGCTAAATTATCCCTATGATAAATTAATTTAATTTTAAAGTCCTAAGTGCTTTAAATTAAATTAAACCCACCCCATTTAGCTAATATACTTTAAAAAGGAATTAATATTACTTGTTATTTGAATGGACACCTTTATTTGAATTAATAATTCAAGATTTTTGAAAAGTCCCCTCTGTGGAAAATTCCATTCTTTTAATTAAGTAATTCATGCCTTTTTGTCTCAATTGGGAATGAAGAGTCAGGATTTTCAAATCAAGAACCTCTTCATTCTCTACCTGGGCTTGTCTATTTAATGAACCTCTTTTTTCATTCGAAAAAAAGGTCAATTTGGAGAGTAACTAAACTATAGCAATTTTTTGTCTCATTTTCACAATTTCAAGCTTTCATTGCATTATTAGATTAATCTCCATTTAGTGTAATTGCACCTCATATTAGATTAAATTTTCTTACTTGCTCTTAGTTTAATCTCATCTTTATTTTCAAGCTATTAAATTAATTGCACTTCATTCTAGGTTAATTTCAATTTGATTATCTTCATAGCTTTCAAATCCTCCATTGTAGTACTGGTCTTATGGTTGTTGGCTCTTGTTCTGAGAGTAATTAAACATCCCATCTACATAGGAGGCAACAGGTTGCTTCACTATAGATTTTGAATTGAGTAATTCATACTCTCTCTCATAATTCGATCATGTGAGTAATGACTATGTTGTGTGTGTAGTTGGATTTGAGGTCCACATTCAACAGCATACAATAACTACCTATCTCAACATCAAAAGGAACCAAAATATCAACGTTATAAAAAACAACAAAGAGTTCCAAAAGGGATGTTGCTACTCGATGGTTGGTTCCAAAGCCACACCATAATCCTAAGTCCTAACACCTTGTTTCCAAAAAAAAATGCAAAAGGAATAGTGGAATTTTTGTTTTTGGTGTATGCTCCAAATTTCATTGCAATATCTAAGGTAGTTATTAAAATATGTCCAATAGGTGTGACGTACATAAGAGATGACACTTCATTAGAAACTTTAAATAAATTTTTAACTTTTAGTATCATGCTTTCATAATCATACATTTGTTCCTATCCACGCTTCTTTTGAACATAGTGTTAATATGATTTAGAACAACAAAGAGGGGGGGTGAATCAGTTGTTCTCAAGTCCTGATGCATAAGACAAACTTCAAAATTTACTTCAAAATTAGATCAAGCAACCAAAACAAACTCGGTCATCACTGATTTCAATAATAGAAACATATAACAATGCAGTCCACTACCTAGTTGTATCTAACTTGTAAAACACAGTAATGTTCAAATATAAACATTCACACACAAGTATTCACACTAGGATTTATAGTGGAAACCCAACATGGGAAAAACCACTTTGTAACATGCTACTATTATTTTCACTCTTCTAAAGTGAGCTTGGTTAAAAGCCAACCCTTTCAAAGGTTATAATACACACTGTTAGGTGTGACCCGGTTAAATAATTTCAATCACCCTGTCAAAAGTGAGCCTTGCTAAAGGACTTAAATACATTCCATTAGAATGCAACCCATGTTAAAAGGATTTAACATATGACTATTAGGTCAACCTTTGTTAAAAGGATTTTGACTATTACAATGGTTAGAAAATAATAGCTCTAATGATTTGAGAAATATACAGCTCACTTTGCACATATCAAATCCAAGTGTGTATTGTTACAAATAGTGGTTTTCATTGCACCAAAAGATTGACCTGTTAATGCCCGATACAACCACTAGACTTATAGAACATAGGAGGTTGTTAAACCATATCACGAATCTCAAAGGGAGACATTGGCGGTTAGTCCAACAATCCCCTCCTCAGTGTCACCTGAGGGGATTCAAACCTGTGACCAAGCTCTGATACCAATTGTTGGAATTATAGGTGGGAAAGTAATACTGAGAGGGGGGGTGAATCAAAATTTACTTGCTTGCATCCTTTTAAACTATTAGAACTTTTTTCATCATGTAAACAAATCTTGACTATTCTATGTAACATATTCATTGAATCTACCCGCTTCATGTTCTTCGGCTCCTCTTCTAGAATCATCTCAAATCTCCAAGAGATTTACAATAAAATATTTTACAAAGCATTTAATGCATACAAACAATCAATAAATAAAGTCAACACATTTTACATAATCCAAGAATTCAAACAATGTCATCTCCAAAATGAATTCTCTTGAAATATAAAATGTTGATGCTCGGTCAATACTATGATCATTCACTCGGTCTCCATGCAAAATGCTTGGTCATTACTAAAACTATTTCCTCGGCACACACTATCTTCCTCGGCAATTTACTGATGCTCAGTCAACACTAGATTTTTTTCTCGGCATTCACTAACTCAGTCGACACTAACATAACTCGGCTTAAACATGATTTCTTCATTTTTGCTCAGTTAAGCCTACTAGTTTAGTCTTCAATCTTACTAAGATAAACAATACATTGTCTCCTCATTATGCAACATAGTCAAGTACACTTTGCAGTATCAAGATAACTCAACCTTTCCCTAGGTGCTATTGTTACCATCCTTGTCCCAATCCTTGACAACCAACTCAATAGATATAGTACTTTCCTAAGTAGCAACAGTCTTACCAATTAAGGTTTTGACATCAATGACAATACAATAATTGTTTCAATTGTAGTTTCCAACAATCTCCCTCTTTGGCATTGATGGCAACACCATATGATATTACTTGAATAACACATGGATCACCAACCTATCCAAAAACTTAATAATATCCTTAGCTTCATTCTGATTTTGTATGCCATACTTCTGTGACCGTCAGAAGTAATTAGATCTCCCTCTATCCTAATTTTCCATTTTAGTTCATCTTCCTTTTATCTTTTAGTTTAGTGTTTCTCCCCTTGTCATCTTGCTTCTTCCTCATAGCTCTAGGACAATTCTAAAGTGTGATAATCTTCTGCATCAATTTGTCAAATATTCTGTTCTAGCACATTTGATGCAGTGCTCCTAGCTTAACTAGGCAGCCTCAGTTAGGGGAATGACCCCTAATCTTCTTCTCAAGTACTCATGAGCTTCTCTTGATAAGGCTTTAGTGAATATATCTGATACTTGTTCCTTTGTATTCACGTATTCCATTTAGACTTCCTTTTCTTGTACCAATTCTCTCAAGTAGTGATACTTGATTGCGATGTGCTTTGTCTTAGTATGCATCATTGGAATTTTAGAAATATTGATAGCACTTGTGTTGTCACAGAAAATTAGAACAGGTTCAGTGATTTCTTCTTTCATTCCTACCAACAATTATTTTATCCCTACCAAATTTGAACAGTTTACTGCAGCAACAACATACTCGGCCTCGACAGTAGATTGGGAAATACAATTTTGTTTCTTGCTTGTCCTGGAGACTAAGCTCTATCCAAGAAAGAAAGCTCCACCACTAGTGCTTTTTCTGTCATCTACATTTCCTTCCCAATCAACATCTATATATACCTTCAGTTTAAATTTGTCATCCTTGTAATAAAGACCATAGTCAGTAGTTCCTTTCAAGTATCTCATAATTCTCTTCACTGCCATCATGTGTGTTTCCTTAGGATTAGCAGAGAACCTTTCCACAATCCCAATAACTAATGCAATATCTGGTCTATTATGGACAACTTACTATAATTTTCCAATCATAGATCTATACAGAGTCTAGTTCACTTCTGTAGCATCATCATCCTTAGATAACTTTTGTCCAGTAACCATAGGAGTACTCACTAGTCTAGAATCTTCCATCCCAAAAAAATTTAGTATTTCATTCACATACTTAGACTGTGTAATGAAAATTCCTTTCTTCATCTGATATACTTGTAAACCAACAAAGAATTTGATCTCACCAAACATACTCATTTCAAATTCAGTATGCATTTCTTTTGAAAATCTTTTACACAAATCTTCTTGTCCACCAAAAATAATGTCATCAACAAAATTTTTTACCAACAAGATACCTTTTCCTTCTTCATGTTTCATGTATAGATTTCTTGTGTCATTTTTTCTTGAAAATCTAATATGCATCAAGTAGTTATGCAACCTCTCATACCATGCTCTAGCACTTGTTTCAATCCATACAATGCTTTGTTCAGTTTGCAAACCATATGTCTTATGTTTGGATCAATAAAACCTTCTGGTTGTTCTATATAAACTTCTTCTTCTAGTATATCATTCAAAAATGCAGACTTAACATCCATTTGATAAACCTTAAAATCTTTGTAAGAAACATATGCAAGTAGAGTCCTTACTCCTTCCAGTCTAGCTACAGGGGAAAATATCTCCCCATAGTCTATTCCTTCTTCTTGTGTGTAGCCTTTGCATACCAGTCTAGCTTTATTTCTAGTGATTTCACCATTTTCATTCATCTTATTCTGAAACACCCACTTTGTTCCTATAACATTCTTATTTGTAGGTCTCGGCACTAAAGTCCAAGTATCATTCTTCTCAATCTAGTCAATTTATTCATTCATTACTTATTTTCAGTCTTCATTCTCCAATGCATCTTTAGTTGTCTTAGGTTCAAATTCACATAGTAGGCATGTTGGATCCTTAGTCTTGCTTCTAGTCTGAACTCAAGTATTCTTGTCTCCAATTATCTATTCAGGATTGTGATGTCTTCTTACATATTTTTCCAAAATAGGTTTGGCTCTTTTCTCTTCGATTTCATCAGGTTCCCCAACAAGATTGTCAGATTCAGCTTCTGAATGCTCGGCAACCTCTTCCTGATAATCTGTAGCATTGTTTTGTAGTTCGACATGTTCTTGTTCTCTCTCGACATTTTTTTCCTAATACTCGACAACGTCTAACCGTCGCTCGGCATTGCTTACCCAAGACTCGGCATCAGATGCAAGTCTGTTACTTGCCTTGTTTTCCTCTTCAATGTACACAAAAGATCTGTAATCTTCTAGTTTTCTTTTTCTGTCAGCTTCATTTCTTTCTGCATACTCATCAATTTTTACATTCACACTTTCCACAATTTTGTTAGTGTTAGAGTTCAAAAACTTATAGGCCTTTCTATTTTTGGACTACCCTAGGAATATGCCTTCCTCACTTTTAGCATCAAACCTTCCATTCCTAGTTTCTTTTAATATATAGCACTTACTTCCAAAAATTCTAAAGTATTTAACACTTGGTGCATGACCATACCATAATTCATAAGGAGTCAGATTTGTACCTTTCTTGATCTGTACTTGGTTAAGAGTGTAAATAGCAATGCTTGTAGCTTCATTCCAGTATTTCTATGGAACATTCTTTTCAATCATCAATGTCCTTGCACAATCCAAGATAGATCTATTTCCTCTTTCTACTATACCTTTCTGTGGAGGTGTCCTAGGTGCAGACATCTATCTTTTGATTCCTTTCTCATTTCAAAATTAGATTAAACTCATTTGATGTAAATTCTCCACCTCAGTCAGATCTAATACATTTCAGGTATCTACCCATCTCTTTCTCAACCTTAGCCAAATACCACTTAAAACATTGAAAAGCTTCAGATATTTCTTTCAAAAACATTACATGCATCATCCTAGTATGATCATCAACAAACAAAATAAAGTATCTAACACCACTGTAACTTTGTATACCAATCGGTCCACAAAGGTTAGTATGAACTAGATCTAAAATGTTTTCAGAAGTAAAGGATTTTCTCTTGAAACTTGACTTTGTCATTTTTCCTAATTGACATTCTTTGCACATCACATTTTCAGGTTTCTTCAATCTAGGTAGACCTCTTACTTTCTTCTTCTTGCTTATCTCTACCAGATTGTCAAACTTAACATGACACAGCCTCTTATGCCATAACCAAATTTCATCAAGTTGTGCAAACAAACATGTTTCTTCAAATAGGTCAAGATAGAACAAATTACCTCTAGTCTAATCACCACTTCCAATTAGTTCTCTAGTAGCATCAAATATTTTAGCTTTCTTGTGATGAAATTCTACTCGGTAATCAGTCTTGTTGAGTTGAGCAACACTTAACAAGTTATAATTCAATCCATCAACCCAATAAGCATTTTCACAAGAGATTTTATCAGTCAATTTAATCAAACCTTTTCCTCTAATAGGACATGGTGCATCATTACCAAATGTTACACTTTTACCTCTGTAATGATGTAAAGTGTCAAACTTATCTTTGTCACCAGTCATGTGATGTGAACAACCACTGTCAATAATCCATTTATCATTCTTGTTCACATAGGAAATCAATGTAGTTTTCTCATCCTCATCAGATTCATCTTTCATTGCAACATAAACAACTTCAAAATCAACACTTTTAGTGTCAGTCTCTTCTTCATCAATGTAACAAGATTTCTTACCTTTACCTTTGTAGTCCTTGTTCCTTCGGTGGCTTTTGTCATTTCTTCTATCTTTTTGTTTTCTTCTTCTTTCTTCATCTTTATCCTTCCTATCAGGGCATCTAGTAGCTATATGACTAACTTTATTACATGCAAAACATATAATAGGAAGTTTACCTTTATACTTTCCTTTTCCTCTTCCCAGTCTTCTAGCCATAAGAGCTTCTAGATCTTCAAGTTCTTCATCAGAGATGTCACTGTCACTTTCACTTTCACTGGTACATCTTTCTTTTTCTTTCTTAGGTTTGTTCAGGACTAACTGTGACTTAAAAGCATATTCAACATTTCCAATACTACCAACAGTGAAATTATCATAATTAGACAGTTCAAAAGTAGTCAGCTTGCCAATCAAACCTTCCAAGGTAAGCACATTTACAGAGTTACATCTAGATTCCTGAATAGCTGAGATCTTAATAGCATATATAGGATGAAGAGTTCTCAACACTTTTCCAATTATAGTTTAGTCATCAATAGTACCATTGGCTCCTCTCATAGCATTCACAACTTCTTTTATTCTACCACAATATTGTGCAATGTTTTCACCTTCTTGCATTCTCATTTCATCAAACTTACCTCTGAGACTCTCGGCATTAGCTTTCAGTACAAATAGATCACCACCATAGATCTTTGCAAGAGTGTCCCACATTTCCTTACCAGTTGTACAGTCCTTAATGTCCTCAAATTTTGGATAGCTTAGGGTAGATGCAATCTCTAGCATTGCCTGATTGTGTTCTTGCTTAGCTCTCATTTCTTCGGTAGTCATAGGTGCAACAGGTGAGACATAGTCATTCTCAATGTAATATTTTGCAGAATCTCCAATATCAGCCAGATGTAGCTTCATCAAGCTTTTCCATGCAGGGAAGTTCTCCTTGTTCAACTTCGGTACCTCCTTCTTATACATCCTGATCATTTACTTCAAGTACCTTTAAACTTGTTTTCTATAAACACAAATAAGAAACACAACTCTGATTCAAATTGTTAATATGATTTAGAACAATAGAGAGGGGGGGTGAATCAGTTGTTCTCAGGTCTTGATGTATAAGACAAACTTAAAACTTTACTTCAAAATCAGATCAAGCAACCAAAACAAACTCGGTCATCACTGATTTCAATAATAGAAACATATAACAATGCAGTCCACTACCCAGCTATATCTAACTTGTAAAACATAGTAATGTTCAGATCTAAACATTCACACACAAGTATTGATGCCAGGATTTATAGTGGAAACCCAACATGGGAAAACCCACTTTGTAACATGCTACTATTATTTTCACTCTTCTGAAGTGAGCTTGGTTAAGAGCCAACCCTGTCAAAGGTTACAATACACACTATTAGGTGTGACCTGGTTAAAGAATTTCAATCAACCTATCAAAAGTGAGTCTTGGTAAAGGAATTAAATACATTCCATTAGAATGCAACCCCTATTAAAAGGATTTAACATATGACTATTAGGTCAACCTCTATTAAAAGGATTTTGACTATTACAATGGTTAGAAAATAATAGCTGTAATGATCTGAGAAATATACAACTCACTTTGCAGATATTAGATCCAATTCCATACACAAACACTGGTTTACTGACTTTGAAACTTTTTCACCTCTATCTCTGATCTTCTCAAAACTTTCCTTTGAGCGATCACCACAATTTCCTTTAGCCTTCTGCTTGGATAGTCAGTAACACTTATCTTCCAGTATTTCAGTTTCACCCCTTCACACTTTTTCCACCTTCTTCTCCCTTCTTTTCAAATCAATGCATAGGTAACCTAAATACATTTCTCAATTAGGTTAATTCATCTTTTACCACTCAAAAACATCTATAGATCTTAGGGTTAGGTCAGCTTCATTGAATCTATCCGCTTCATGTTCTTCAACTCCTCTTCTAGTATCATCTCAAATCTCCAAGAGATTTACAATAAAACATTTTACAAAGCATTTAATGCATACAAACAATCAATAAATAAAGTCAACACATTTTACATAATCCAAGAATTCAAACAATGTCGTCTCCAAAATGAATTCTCTTCAAATATAGAATGCTGATGCTCGGTCAATACTATGATCATTCACTCGGTCTCCATACAAAATGCTTGGTCATTACTAAAACTATTTCCTTGGAACACACTGTCTTCCCCGATAATTTACTGATGCTTGGTTGACACTAGATTTTTGCTCGGCATTCACTAACTTGATCGACACTAACATAACTCGGCTTAAACATGATTTCTTCATTTTTTCTCGATTAAGCCTACCAGTTTAGTCTTCAATCTTACTAAGATAAACAATACATTGTCTCCTCATTGTGCAACATAGTCAAGTACACTTTGCAGTATCAAGATAACTCAACCTTTCCCTAGGTGCTATTGTTACCATCCTTGTCCCAATCTTTGACAAACAACTCAATAGATATAGTACTTTCCTAACTAGCAACAGTCTTACCAGTTAAGGTTTTGACATCAATGAAAATACAACAATTGTTTCAATTGTAGTTTCCAACACATATGCACTATTATTAAACATAAACATACATTTGTTCCTATCGACGCTTCTTTTGAATACATGCACTATTATTAAACCTTAGTACCATATGTTGTTTGGCTATAAATTGGAAGAATAGTTTTAACATCAAGTGCATAGGAAGAAAGGTTGATTCATTGACATTGATTAAAACCAAGATGGATAATTCATTGACTGAGTCAAGGTACTAATTATAATTCAATGGAAAAGTAGAAACTATTCTTCTACTTACATTCTTTGATGCAGAGTTATGACTCATTAATCAAAACATCTTCAACACCATGAGGATAGATCTTGTCCATTTCAACATGTCTTTGCACATAAAATACATGCTGATGTAGATATTGGCCAGGTGTGCTAACACCATGGCCTACTAAAATGTCAACATAGATTATTGTATTTTGGCGAGGATGAAAAAAACATTTTTTTTCACATAGCCACTTTTTGGCCCCCATGATCCTACACATACCCCTTTATGTATTATAGGTCTAAATGGCATATTTATGTAATAATGTTTTGTTTTGGTTGTAGCCAATATGAAATAAATATTTTAATGATGATCTATCTTATATTTAAGGAATAAATTCAAGGTGAGAGGTGTGTGTGAGTGTAGTGGAAGGAAAGAAGTGTACAAGAGTGCATTGCGTGAAGGAAATTTTTTAAAAAGGAGGTGAAGAGGATGAGCATAAGTTTGAGATCTTGAAAGGATTATATTCAAAGAAAAAGTGTTGCTGATTTATGATTAGGAGATCCTTTGTATTTCATTTCTAAGATTCATGTACTACTAGCTACTAGTGAGTCTACTACCAAGTTTTTGTACCTTGTTAAGACAATGAGTTTTAGTTTACATGTCATTTGTATCTTTCCCTATAAGGAAGTGGGTCCTAGTTGTGTAAGTCTAGGAAATTAACCTAAGCATTATAATTCAACATTATCTATATTATGAGTTTAATTCTCACGATGGTTTTTTTCATCCTTGGCTTTTCCACAAAATCTAGTGTACTTGTGTTGTTTCTAGTTTATGCATTTTAGTTTTATTAAAATAAATTTCTCATGGTGATTTGAAGTATATCAATACTAATTCAACTCCCCTCTCAGTCCTATTATATATTCAAAATTTGTGATAAGGGAACTATCTCAATTGATAATAAGCACAAAGTTATTGATGTTTATTATGTGAAAGAATTAATGAAAAGTCTCGTGGGGTTTCAATTAGCTATGTATTAGGGGTTTTCAAGTTATTTTTCCTAGTTGAAGGTGCGAGATCAGAAATGGGTATGAGAAAATCATTGCAAAAAATATAAGAAGTTTTCTTTTATTATTATCTCAAAAAGAAAAATAGAGAAAATTTATCTTTGGTATTGAAGAATGAATGTTGAATTTGGAACAAAATGATGGGACATATTAACTTCAACAATCTAGTGAATACTAGCTCTTCCAATGTTTTATAAGTTATGCCAAGAGTTACCATACTTGCTAATAATGTCAAATTGGAAAGAAAACTCACACCATATTAAAAAATAAAGAGTGATCAATAATAAGACTTTTGGAGTTGATAAACACATATCTATGCAGACCAACTAGATCAAGAGCGCTCAATGGTGAAAGGAATTTCATGTTATTTATTGATGATTACACTATAAATTTGAGGCCTTACATAGATTTAAAATTTTTTAAATCTTGTTTGACAATAAAATGGATGCTAGGATTAAGTGCTTGAAATTTGATAGAGGAGAAGAATTCACGTCATATGAACTAAATTTCTTCTATGAGAGATATGGGGTTAGAAGGTAATTATTTGCACTAAGTACTCCTCAATAAAATTAAGTTGTCAAAAGAAAGAATAAATTATTGTTAAAAAAACAAGAGCAATGTTGAAAGATGCCAATATGCCTCATCTATCATATGTGAGTAATCTCCATGTATTCTCTAATCCCTATCATAAAATCTAGTGCACCACCCATCTCACAAACCTCATATTATTTTGTGTCTATATGGCCCTTAACAAGGTCATCGAGGGGACCCAAGAATATATTCCAACATGTAGTGCTATTATGGGGCACACAAATATGTGCACCCAAGGAGGATTTGTCATTAGCACTAGGAGGTTATGTAAGTGATGCAATATGCATAACCAAAAGACTGTTCAAAATGTAAATGGCCTTAGTGGTCTCCAAAGAAGCCTATGTAATAACATATTGATGCTTCACAAGAGGAAGGGGTACAATGAGAGGAGGGGGGATATATGGGACCTATACTACTTGATGTGCTCTTGGTCTATCCTAGGGCTAACCTTTGTGTACGTCCATGAATGGTTTCATACTCCATTAGTTCACACATTGACCCAACACAAAATCAACATAATTTTTTTTAATAAAATAAAAAGAGGCATCCATATTCTTGTTGGGTGGTTTATCAAAAACCATCCATCAACATTCCAAAAGTTGTCTTGTATAAAAGCATGTGTGTGTTACAAGTAGTGGTTGCCATTGCACCAAAAGATCGACCTGTTAATGCCTGATAAAACCACTAGACTTATAGAAGATACATGAGGCTGTTAAACCATGTCACAAATCTTGAGGGGAGTGTTGACCATTTTGCCAACATTCTCCCCCTTAGTGTTACCCGAGGGGATTCAAAACCTGTGACCAAGCTCTGATACCACTTGTTACAAGTAGTGGTTGTCGTTGCACCAAAAGATCAACTTTTTAATGCCCGATACAACCACTAGACTTATAGAAGACATAGGAGGCTATTAAACCATGTCACAAATCTTGAAGAGAGCGCTGACCATTTTTCCAACAGTGTGCACAATTTCATGGAAAATTTTTCTTTTTTCATGTATTAGGAGCCTATCCAATAGAGGCTTCACAAATAGGAGACATATTTATTATTTAGTGATTCCAAGGGACTTCACCCCTTCATAATCCAACTTGTTGAGTGTCATTTTTACATGAGACAATGGATAGGAATTTGGAGTAAAAATTTTCCTCTTGAAAGAATGATAAAATAAATCCCAAGGTTCCTTTTAGGCTGGGTCTCAACCATCTAGATAGCTCAATCAAAGATAAATGTGCAACTATTCACGAGGAGGCCTTTTCTAGTTTGATCTTGGAGAGGCTACAAAGGCCTCATGAACAATTTTACATTTATCTTTGATTGAGCTATCCAGAAAATTGAGACCCAGCCTAAAAGGAACCTTGGGATTTATTTTATCATTCTTTCGAGAGGGGAATTTGTACTCCAAATTCCTAGTCGTTGTTTTGTGTATAAATGAAGCTCAACAAAAGTGACACTTAGAAGGAGGGCCCTTAAAAGAGAGGCCAAGAAATATTGGATCTCTCTCCAGAAAGGTTTGAACGATTCTTTAGATCATCACCCAACAAAGGAGGATTCCTTGAACTCAAATAATTTTTTAGATCTTACAACAATAACGGAAAGCCAAGGGAAATTATTCCTCATCAACCAACTCTACTCACCAACCATCTTTTCCCTCCATCTTGTGCCACTTCTATTGAGCATTATTTTTACATGAGACAACGACTAGTAATTTGGAGTAAAAATTCCCCTCTTGAAAGAATGATAAAATCAATCCCAAGGTTCCTTTAGTTTGGGTCTCAATCATCTAGATAGCTCAATCAAAGATAAATGTGAAATTATTCATGAGGAGGCCATTGTAGACTCTCCAAGATCAAACCAACAAAGGCATCCTCATGAACAATTTCACATTTATCTTCGATTGAGCTATTCAGATGGTTGAGACTCGGCCTAAAAGGAACCTTAGGATTGATTTTATCATTGTTTCAAGAGCGTAATTTGTACTCCAAATTCCTAGTTGTTGTCTCGTGTAAAAATGATTCTCAACACAGCTTATCAACAAATTGGGCATGCATTGTCTCTCACCATCAAACTATAGTATTATGTTGTGTGGTGAGGCTCTTCATTAATTGTATAATAGAATCTACTGTATGAAACATTGGGGCTAATTTAGGGATCCTATTATACAACTTCCTAATAGCCCTTAGCTAATTTAAATTATCTTCTATAAGGTGTTCTAACGGCCAAGGGTATGTAACTGGAGGGTTTTCAAGTTGTAGATTTTCAGGATGTGGGTTTTTAAGGAGTGGGTTTCTAGGCTCAAGATTATTAGTATTATCTACCATGTACCTAACTCTCCTTACCATGAAAGTTTCACATCTTCAAAATTTTCGCTTCTCAAAGTTGCACCACTCTCCTCTTCATCGTCTTGTGGAAATTATTTCTCTCTACACTCTTCTTGTTTCCTTCTTGTACTTGAGGACATCCACAAGCATGGTGACCATCTTGTCCACAATGGAAACATACTAAATCCTCTTGTCACTATCTCTTTCTCATTTTTATTGTGGTTCACTTCCTTGCTCCTCTTGGGATTGGATTCTTCTTCAATCTACTTTGTTTTGTTTCTACAAGATTGTCCCTTCTCAACTAAAAAACTTCCACAACTTTTAAAGTTTCATAGTTGTTTTCTGACTAACTTCTCAACCTTTAATGCATATTGATATGCTTCATGTACCATATTATATCTATTGGATCACAAGCCAATCACATATCTAGATACCTTTTCATTATCAATTTCTTGTCGTCTCAATCAAATAGCAAGTTTGTAGAAATCCTTAGTATACTCCTTTATTGCCATATCATTCTACTTAAGATTTTACAATTTATTGCATAATTCCATTTCATAGTATTTAGGAATGAATTTCCTCTTCAAATTGATCACCAATTGGGTCCATCTTGTTATCTGAAGGTCTACATTTTCCATCTAGTCCCTTTGGGTCCATTTTGACCATAATGCAACATTTCCTTTCAACTTTATTGCTCCTCGTGATTCTTGAAAAATCCTCAAAAGTCTTTATTTTCTAGCATCTACAACATAATTTTCTTCTATATTTTGCTCGTCCATTTCACCTTTTTCACTCATAGGATTTCTTGGATTTTGGGTATCCAATCTCATCTCTTCTTGTATATTATCTTTGAGATCATTTCTTATCAATTCTTGAAATTCCTCCAATAATCTTCTATTCTCAACATTCTTCTTCAAGGTAGCGTCTTCAATATTCTTTTAATCAACTATTTCAAGCTCTATCTGCTCAGAACTTCTCTCTCACACCTGCAATAGCTCACATGAGATTTTCCACAACATTCTCAAGTGCAAATTGCTTCACAATTAATGATTTTTTCATACAACTCCTCTCATCACTTGTAGGTCCTGAAATAGAAAGCTTCATGTTCAACACTCTATCTATGCACTCAAAATGAGAGGTACTAATACCATTTGATGCAAGAGAACATCCTTTTTCTTTCAATACTCAAAACACAAACAAACACAACAAATATTCTCTTCTCCAAATCAAATTTTTAAATATACAAAATAGTGATTACATATCTGGTCTTCTACTAGCATCTCTACGCTAACTTTCTCTCACTCATTTTATTAACTATTTCCACACTCCAAATCTAATCTTCAATTGTAAACCAAATAATGCTTCTTCTTTCTGCAATAGGAAGAAGAAGAAGAAAAATATATATTTCATTTTTGCAACTAAGCTCTCATTGATCAACTCTTCTCATTGCTCAACCCCACTCATATTCTTATTCTAAGTGTCTCTCCTTGGAAGAACCCCTCTCTGCATCACAACCCAATCCTATAGTTCCCTTACTTACCCACACTACTTATTTTCATCATTACGCAGTTCCAAATGACATTCGTCATTTTGTGAATGGTAATCATTCCTTATTCCATTACTTCCTTCCATGTTTCAGAACCCAGCCCTATATTTTCCATTTGTTGCACACTTTTCTAGTTGGGCATCTCTATTCTTGAGAATGACTATCCTTTCTAGATCTTCCTCTCCTGAGTTGTTTTCCCTCATGTGTCCTTAATTCACTCTCATCTACCCTATACAAAGAGTGGATTTTCCCATTTATTCTTTATCATTACGTATTAGGCCAAACATTGGCATTTGGAATTCTCCCATCGACAAAGAAAACTGATATTTCTGTGACTCATTTGTAACATCATTGACCGAAAGAGTTCCCATTGTATTTAAAGAAGAGATGGCTACTGATAATTAAACAAACAAAAATTTCAAGAAGACATACAAACTACAAAAAAACTATTTTTGGTGATGTTGATTTTGATATGTCGGGGTGTTCTTACACCGAAAAGTAAATATAAGATCAACATAGACAAGGCAACTTGGAAGAATCTCTAGAAGAGTTCGTGGAAACATAGGTTTATTTTTGTTTTGTACATTATATTTACATTATCTTATTATAGAATACCAAACTATTATCTACGCTTTAATATAATTTACCCATTACAAATTTTCTTATATTAATGATACCATTAGCAAATAGAAAAATTAGATTGCATTGCCTGTGGATTAGACCATGTAAATTTTCCGCACCAATTTAGATCAAATGCTATGATATATCATAGGAGAAAAAGAAAAAGCATGAGAAAAAATATGATCAATTATTTTCTCCATTCTCTTCTCTTTCTTTTTCTTTTTTCCCTAATGATAGATCATAGTATTTGATCTGAGATGTTTAGTAAAAAAATTCCATAATATAATCTAAAAGTGACTATGATAGTGATGAGGACACACAAAAGAGACAAACTCGTCGCTCTACTAGATTGGCTAAGGAGTGGAGTTAGAAAGCCATTAAAGATTTGAAGAATAATGAGGAGACCTCAACTGATAGTGATAGTAAAACTGATGTTGTGAGTGGGATGGATGTGACCCCTCCTGCAAGAAAGCTCTGAGTCTCCTGAAGAACACTTTCCTGAATCCTCTAGTAATCCCCCTTCCCCTCCCCTCCCCCCACTAAACACTTACAACTCCACCCCCCATGCCCCCTTTAGTGAATCTGAGTAATGCGGCAGTGGATGAGCTTGACAAAAATAACTTTAGTGTTGGTGGGCACTATCAAACATCAAATTGTGAGTTTGGAATTGTCTGTCAAGGATATAAAGGTGGAGATGGCAGTTATGAGAAACCGCTTGAAGAATGTGAGAAATTTTTCTCTCAAGGTTATGCATGACTCCACCACCACTCTCTACCTGTTACAGGGTAAGGCTTCTGGAGGTAACCTGGCTGAGGAGGATGATGCTTGGGAACTCTTCAAGTTCCTCAATAAAGAATTGGCAGATATTTTATTGTTGAAGTGGTTTGGGAAAGGAAATTGATGCTCCTTCTTTTGTGATGCCATCCTGACATTTTTGCTAGCCTTAGGGGGTTTTATTATCCTTTTGGTTTTAATATTTTTTCTAAGACTGTTATGGTTAACTTTGATCATAGCCCTGTGTGGCTCGATATGATAAAAGTTGGTGCAACTATGTTGTACTAGAGCCAGTGCCTATATTTTAGTTTTCTATTTAGACATTGCCTACAACATGTTGCCTGTTCACTTTGAAACCCTGTGTTTGTTGCAAGCTGAGAAAAGCACAAAACATGTGTACTATAGTTAAGTTGATAGGATTCCCCTATGGGGAAGCTTGCGTATGGGCCTCTCAGAATTTTTGCACACTGTCTCACACCTAAAATTGGTTTGTGGAGCAATTTTTGTGAAATCAAATGGTGGTTTGGTTTCCATTTGCGCTTTAGATTTATCATTTTCTAGTCTGCCATTTCGTGTGCAATTTATTTTCATCATTTTTTCTCTGCCATTCTTCATGCATTTAATCATGCCAAGTTTTTGGATTCATCAGCATTTGTGTTTTGAGATTACAACCCTCAAGCAAGTGTATCCAATGGACTGCTTCACTTCACCTATCGCATTTAGTTTTCAATTGCTCATAGCTCTTAACTCCAATTCCTCTAGCCATAGATTGCTCAAAGGATATACCAGCAACAACAGAGTTCTCAAATGATATACCAACACAAATAATTTGAAGAATCCACAGTATTTTCCTAGAAACTTTTCCCAAAACTTTTCCCTTCTTTTCTCATGTATATTGATAATTATAAAAAAATAATCATTCTAAATACAACAAGTTTTGATCTTTTAATCTAAAATATTGACTTCAAGATTGAAACCCCTAATCTTCTCATATTTTTTCTAAATCAAACCTTGTCTCCCCCTTAGCATCTAGAAAAATACACCTCAAATTGTTAATTGTGTTTGCTACAATCGAAATGAAGAAAATAAATTATTGTTGGGCTACACATATTCAACACTCTGTGCCACTATTTTAGAGCAAGAAGCACTTTCATATTTTCATTTTACCTTGTATCACTCCATTCTAAGGAGGCCCTAAATATGATAATTCTACCTACGGGTAACCTCCACAAATGGTCTATAACATCAGCAACACAATAAATAATTGTATATGTCAATTTTGATGCCATTTCATGCATCCTTTTGGCTTGTTTGACATGTATGCAAAAATTGGGATCATAGAATATGCACTTGATTCTTTTGAAAAAAATTCTGAAGAGATATTTTATGGAATGCAATGATTGTAAGATTTTCAGAAGATAGATAGATTAAAAGGCTTTAGATACCTTCAAGCAAATACAATTGGCTGTAGAAAGCTATGCTCTTTGCTAGCGTCTTCCCAACATTTCATCTCATGGGATGCAATGATTGCAAGAGTTCATAGAAATTGATTTTTTGAGAAGGCCTTATAAAATTTTAACCAGAAGCGACATATAATTTTATTGTTTAAAGGTTTAACATAATGTAGAAATGTTGAAATAGGTTTAGAAAATCTCCCAAAAATGCAACAAATATGCATCCCATGATTGCAGGATATGCACAAAATAGATATGTTGAAAAGGCTTTAACAACTTTTGAACAATTACAATGGTGGTTGTAAACCTCAACTGTACAACAGTTGTTATCATCCTTCCTATGCATGCAAAAATGTGAGCTTTGGAATAACCTATGGACATCCTTCAACACATAATAGGAGGATTTTTATCAGATATTGTAGTTGAAATATTGTATTACACGTAATATCAAGGAAGAAATATTCTTAGAATGTACTGAACCGAGACCATACTCCTACAATTGTTGCTCCAAACTATACACATAACCAGTTACAAATACAACCAATTGCCATGTGTTAATATATATTCCCTGGCTCTTGGCATCCATGCATAGATATGTGGTATTTAGAATAATAGAAAAATGATATCTTCATATTGTTGAGTCAGTGAAAGCTATGTTGTTGATCAATATGCATGATAGATTCTTAAAATTGAATTGTAATAATACATTCTTAAATGATTTGATATATAATTTACAAGTAATATAAATACATGAACTAAAAGTGTTGCTTTGGTGTATCTTATTAATTATATCACAAAAACTTAATTAACTCGATTCAAACAACTAAACCAATTATTCAATTATAATTTGTCTAAACACAAATTTTACTTTCCATATACCCATCTCATTCCATTTAAAAATAAATAAATTATAAATAAATATTCTAAAAAGATTTATATTTATGACATGTAAACTAAGATTGCCTCTTTCCCTTGTTCCACCTAAGTTCTTGTATATGGGATCAAAATTTGGGGGCACCATCATAGAAAAGCTAAACAAAACTAGATTAGAAGAGTGCTTAAGTTATAAAAGCATGATCATGTTAAAAGATCAATTCCTTAAAGGTCATTCTCCCTATATTTAGTACTAACACACTTATTGTTGTGACCTTTCAAGTGTTAATTATGATACATAAGATTAAATTAAAGACTATCTATTTATACTTGTATCAAACATTTCAATCATCTATACAATTGACCTCTCCCATGACAAATGCTCTTGCATGTCAATACTTTTGCTTTACTAGGCCTTATAGAAAATGACATGGGAAAACTTAGTCAACATAATTTTCTATGGTCGCACCAAGTCCTCTATGGAATAAGCAAATAAGGTACCAAAGATGAGATCTTCAAAGTGTACCTATGGTCCAAATGGTTAGAGCCTCAAGAATATTTTACGTTGACACTTAGATTGTTGTAGTATACATTTTCAATTTTAGAATGAGATCATCCAACTTCTAATTTGCAGTAAATTCTAGATACCTAGTTTTAGGCCCCTTTGCCATATTTCAATATTTGTTCAAACCCTTTTTGCATTAAAACCAATCAAACTGTGTTCCTTAGGTCTATCATATTTGTCAAATGTGTTCAATGGAGCTCACAACCAAGGATTATTTTGTTTTAAATGTTCTCCTTACTATGAGATTAGGGGTTGATTACAAGTATGATGAGACAACTAAGACATGAAGTAGTTCATTAAAATGTCATTTATATTTTTTTCAAATATCTTATATAATTTATTGTACTTGGAATAATTCTAACCTTTTGTTATCATTAATAGCATTATCGTCATCATAAATCTCAATTAACTCTTTGCACCTATCTTCCTTACAACTAATTATTACTTTGTTAACCAACCTATTTGTTACTACAAAAAAATCATTTCATTTTTCAAACTTTCCTTTCTTCAATTCTTTATTCCATAATAATTTTTAATTTCAATTACATAATTTCTATATTCTATAAATAATAATTCATGAGAACTCTTATATCTCTTGATAACAAATGGCACACTTGGACCATCAATAAATCACTACTTATACATTTTATAAGAGTGCAAAGTTTTTCTTTGAATTGGTATTAGATGCAAGAGAATTCAAAGGCAAACCTACCAAAATAAATAGACTATATTGTCCACTTTCTAAATGTACTGTGTTTTTTCTTTGATTCGTTAGGGTGGGGAAAGGATTACCAAATCACAAAATAAGGGGAAGCTCCTACACTGGTACTGATTATATTGTATTGAAATTTTTAATGCATTTTATTTTTTAAAATGTTAATGTGAGTAGTGCACTTAAGCCAAAAAAATGAAACACTATTGTATTATTTTACCCTCTTTAAAATAGATACTTAATTATATGTAGTTATTGGTTATATTTTTAGTATAATATATTCATTAGAAAGGGATATATTAATTAAAAAGGGAATTTGATTGAACTATTAGAAATCAAGTTTTGTTGTGCGAATTGGAATGGTTCGCTTAGTACATTTCTCTTTCTTGTATATTCAATTGGAGGAAAACAATAATATGAATGAGATATTTGGGTGTAGTGGTGCTACATGCATTCTTCTTGGAAATTTCTAAAGCCATTTTATGCACAACTTGTGATCATGGCATGCTACCACTGGTAGGAGATTTGGAAACTAGTATTTATTATAAGAACATTTGAAATCTCAATAAAAAATGCTTATAATGGTTAGGAGTAATTAATGAGTAGTATTTATTGAAGTTTCTTTCTTCTCCAAATTTTCTAAAGAGACATTTTCAAGAGTGGTTGCAGATAATAATTATTCTATAAGCTCTGGGTTCTGCTACTATTCTTGATTTAAGATGTCGTACTATATAACGTCATACATGGTCAAGTTTGATTTGAGTTTCTTTGATATAATTGTGTTGCATTTGGAATATTAGGGAAACTCTTTTTTTGGTGGTATGAATAGTATTTATTCATCAACAAATATTTATGTTTTAAGTGTCTATTTTATTCTATTTCTGATAAGCTTTTTAAATAAATAAATTTTAAAAGGAGAAATATTTTTAAAAAATTAATAGGGACGGATAAGGTTAATAGTTTTCTATAAACATTTTCATTGGGGATATGAGATATTGATGTACAACTGAAGCTTGCAAGTTCAAAACTTCTTATTGGTTTATTGTAAGTGGAGTCTTTTATTAATGAAGCCCTATTTATCTTATGGACTAAGAGATTTTGTTTTAGTTTTGTTTGCATTTTGAAAATAGATACATAGTCAATTTGAATCTCTCTCTCTCTCCCCATGTCTCTAATTCTATCTCTAAATATGTCTTCCTCTCTCTATCCATCAATCTCTTTGTCTATCTCCTTCCCCTCTTTTGTCATAACCCAAAATATCCCTTCTTTAAAAAAAAGTAGAAAATTATTTATATTTTTAAAAGATATTTTCACTCGTAACGTCACTTGAAAACTAAGAGAAGGCTTTTATGTGTATCCCTTCGCCATTTGTGCAGTCACTTATCTTTTTCTGTGAGAGGAAAGTTTAATGATGGTACTATTTATAGTTGAAGCGGGCAACTTATTTATTTATGGAATCTCTAGATTCATGAGTTTCTACTTAAAGTCCAAAATAATAATGACAATAAATTATATATTTATAGTTGAAGCCGGCAATTAATTTATTTATGAATTCTGTAGTTTGATCAATTTCTATTTAAAGTCCAAAATAACAACTTTTAATCGCCCAATTTGGAGTCTGCAGTTGGACTTCAAATTAAGTACATGCGATACCCACCTCGGAGTTTACGAACCTTTACTGTGAAAGGCAAATTTATGGTCTGTATAAAAGTTTTGTTCAATTCATGACAATGTAAATTAATGGCCTTTTACTTTGGAGTTTGCAGTTGCAGGCGGATGGATTGGTTTATCATCTGTCCCGGGAGAATACATATCTAATAAAACTGTTTTCCTTTGAAGTATGGTAAAGATAAAGTCTTTTGTTGTGGCCGGTCATTTGTCCGCAAGACAATTGCAGAAAATCTGGCTATTTTTTTTTGCGTCACAGTTTTTGCTTATCCAATTCTTGTTTTTTTAATAAAGTCAGACACGCTATTTTCTTTGGCCGGTTTTCAATTTTACTGTGAGCCATCCTTTCACATTGATGATGGTGTAGCCATCCTTGTACTCCCTTATCTCAACCTCTCTTATCTGAATAGATAGGGAAAATAATTCACACCTTGCAAGAGAAATTCAAATGGCTGTAAACAAAGAAATCTGATGCCAAGTGGGTCGCTCTCAACTTCATTCACCCCTGCTTAAGAAACTCTCCAATCCTAAAGCAAAATCTCATCCTACGGCTTCATTTTGACAAGATGGAAGGCGAAATCGCAGGTTGTCACCACATTTTTTAGATTTCTTGTTTGTCGCGCCACAGAGGGAGTTTTGACTCGCACCACACTGCCCTTCCCAGCAAAACCATTTTTTATTAGTACTTTCCTATTTCGTATTTCCCACTTCTGTAACCAAAACCAGAACTAGGTGCGAGACAGGTTTCAAGCGTGAGACATGTTTTAGCCCCGTTCGTACTGAGCGACCTCGCACGTAAGGCTAAATATAAAGAATTTCTTATAGATCGTAGTTTTTTTTTTTTCAAAATATAGTAATTGATAGTAAAAACATTTTTTTTATATTGGAAAGAAAAAAGATTTAGAAACTAACATGAATAAATTATAGAACTCTAAAAAATCTTTGTCAGTGAAGAAGAAATGAACTTTTTGTCAATTCCCACAGCCTTCCAACCTTTGTTGAATATGAAATTAATCAAAGGAGAGGTTGACTTCCACTATTGTGATTAATGTCAAATAATTTTGTAATGTTGTCACCATTCAATGAAGCTACTCTCCTCAAAGAAAACCTCATCAAAGATATTGTTATCTTTGATCATCTTCCATACATAATCTTCAAATTTCTCAAGGGTTTCTAATTACATGTCATTCATGACTTGATATCGAAGAGTATTTATAGCTTCTTCTACATGACCTCAGAAGTATAAGTCTTTAGTTAACCAAGATAAATTTGTGTGAGGATTATTTTCTCTATTGTTGCAAGTTTGACCCTTTTCTTTCATCCATATTTCATCAAATATTGATAGATAGTTTCCACTACTCCCATGTCTTCTATCAATTTAGTAATAGTTTGCAATGTCCAAGGCTTCACAAGTTTCTTGCATGCATTGCTAATATTATATTTTTGGATTGGAAGTCATTGGAATATTCAGGCCCACATATTTTATCCCAAATAATGCCAATTTTATTATATACATTTATCTGCTTTAAGATGTCTCTCCTCTCAAAATTTAGTATAACAATGTTCCAATGTCTTGGTCATTTTTCATCTTTCTAGTATTTCCAAGGCCACCAAGTGCAATAGCATTATTCAAAAAATCAAGTTTGACCAGTCTTAATGTTGAAGCAAACTTGCACTATCTAACAAAATAAATGGTATTTTTTAACAAGAAAAAAATTCAATTCTCAATACAAGAAAAAAGTAAATGCAATTCAAATAGATCAAAAATCTAATTAATTTCTGATATGGGTGGCATACATATATACTACTTTTTGGATCAAATAGACATGTTAAAAGCATTTCCTAAAAGGGTAAAAGGTAGATGTATCACCTCTAAGAATCTAGGGAATATAGACTCTTCGGACATTGTCATTTATAGCTCATCATGGAAATTTTATTCCATATTAGTATATCTTCTCTATCTATACTACTTTTCTTTTAGGGTGATTATCCAAGATCAAATATAAATATTAAAAGCATTGCCTCGAAGGCTAAAAGCTAAAAATCACCTCTAAATATTCACAGTATGTGCAAGTACTCCTACAATCTCTTTAAGTTGCACACTACAAAATTTTTTCTTCCATTAATTGACCTAAATTATTATCATTAGTGAATTACAATAACTTTAATTCTAGAGGTGAATACTTGATGATGAAGACAAGGAAACAAAGAAGATTTATCATCTTTGTAAAAAAAATATCTTTCTTTCTTAAATTTACATATCTATTAAAATAGTTACAATTAATTGGTTTTCTAATCTGTTTCAATGTATTTGAATCTTAGTTTTTTTTCAAATAAATAGCTTTCTTCTCTAAATTTACACATTAAAACAGTTAGAAATAATGGATTTTCTAATGTGTTTCAATGCATTTGAATGTTAGGGTTTTTGAAGAGGAGATGCAAAAAGCACAAAAATACAGTAGTTTAACTTTGTTTCATCCACACTCATGCTAATTGTTCAAAAGAATCTTATCAAATTATAAAAAAAAATGTACACAATTATACTATACAATAATACATGTTTATAATGTATATTTTTATGCACTTGCTTATATAATGTTGAAATTTATTAATGTTTCTCCATCAGATCACCTATCGGCTTCTCCTTGCACCTCCCATGGGGCAAGTGCTTGTTATCTATTGCATGGATTGGCACGCGGATGGAAAATGGACTCTCGTGCCCAAGATTTTCACGCACAGACACTACCTACCTACCAAATATTTTCATTGGAAAATTTGGTCCATTCGTACCTTTATATATGTAAAACGCGTTTACCTGTGAGAGGACATCTTCCACAGAAGTAATACTCTTATGCACGACGTTGACAAAATTGAACTTCCATCGGTTTACTGTTATGTTGATGGAGATCGATACCACATTAACATGACATAAATTAAGATGCCCACCAAATTCTTAACGGGCGGTCTCGTTTGTGTGCATCTGGATGCAATTTCAATTTTCTTACATGTGACTTGTCTGTTCATGATCTTGAAATATTTATGATCCATATGAGTCGTCACATTGCACTCTATTTCGCCTTTCAAATTATCACCCTTGCCACAAATTGTGCCACACCATGGAAATTGTGTGGAATATCGGGCAAGAAAGTGACTTCAAAAAGGAACACGACAATTTTGACTAAAAAGATTAGATTTTTTTGGTGTTTTGTTTTCACTTGGCAACTTTTGAGATGTGCCTTGTTGTGTTTACGACAATACAATTTTTGCTTTTTTTAAAAGTACTATTTATTTATTGAATAGTTATAGTAGAGGCAAAATTGAATATATAATTGAAATATTATATATGTTTAATATAAATTTTTTAAATATAAACAATTTAAAAAATATTTGGTAGGTTCATTTTGAATATAATAGTTTCATTTTATAAAAGATTTCAATTAAATCTGAGTATTTATTTTGTAGTGTTTTAGGTTTAGTTTTTCATTTTTATATTTTTAATCGTAAGTCAAAATTGTTCATGTGTTCTTTTTTAGAGACATTTTATCCTAAAACTAAACAGACAAATATATTTTTAAAAGAGAAAAAATATAAATATTAAAGACAAAAAATTTAGGATCAAAATTGTGCTTATATTTAAGAACATGAACTTCATAACCATAGCTATACGAATATTCAAGATTGTAAACATTAGGATTAGGGCCATAAATGTGTAGTTTTAACAGTAAATAGAGTGCAATTCATGTTTTGACCTATAAGAATCTTATGGATGCAAGGCTAATAGTAAGGTTTTAAGTCAAATCATAAAGCAGACTTTACAAAAAATAGTGTTCTTGATTGAGATAAAGCTAATAATGTTTATTATTTTATGTTGATTTTCATTTATATTTTTGTGCTTGTCTAAACTCTACATTTTATTTTAGATCAATATGAGTCTAGCTTACTTTATTAAATTTATCTAGCTTTGATATTTCAAAGGACCTACCTAATGTAGCGCATCCACATGGCAAGGAAGATCATGTGAATTAGGAATTTGAATAACCATGTTGGAGGAATAGATTTATGAGGAGATTCTAAGATTAGTAAATATGTAATGATATTAAAATTGACATCTTAATCCCTAGTAAAAAATCTAATAGTCAAATCCGAAAGTCCATCTTCAAGCTTAAAAAAACATATTTCTTCCACCTATTGTAAATTCATCATAGTCCAGTCACCAACTTGGGTAGTTGATTTTGGCTCCGTTATATCTACTTACTTATGACATGTCACAACATGTTGCATATGGTGATGAACACACATGTAACTTTATCTTAAATCTCTCTTACTTGTTATTTATCCTACATTTCCGATGTAGGGAGCCCAACTTAAAACCCATTCTTAATTATGGATATTAAGGAGGTTCATGTCACCATAATCTATTTGCTTTAATTAAGACCTATTTTGACACTTTTAAAGGCCAAATTCAACTTCTAAATAATGATGTTTTTGTAACACACTTTCTTATATTTTGTAAAAATTAAAAGTTTAAAATATAAAAAAAAATATATATATAACTGCATACTATTAGTTTCATTATTTTAAAATTTGAAACACATATATCATTTTCTAATGATTCTAGCTCAAAAGTTGAATCATTGTTAATTGTTTATTTTTAGAAAACTATAACATAGCTTTGTCTTTTTACTTTTAAGATCTATTAGTATCTTTCTTATTCATGTATACTTATAATAGAAAGTATTGTGAGCTTGATTTTTAAATCATCATTTGTGAAAACATAGAGCCATCTAGTTTATGTTTTTTTGTTGTCTTATTTGCACAAACCAACGTCTTAAAATATTTAATCACGTATTGCTGTGGCACAACAACTAGGACTGAAATTTAACACCAACAGCCTCATGACCAATTATACGTGGTAGGACATTAAACTAGGAATCTTCTTTATATTTCTTATCGCGCGGAACACGTTCTCGACGGAGGCTACACGGTGACTACTACTTCCCTTTAGACTTCAAACATGCTCAAGTGGCCGACAGAATCCAATCTCCTTTCGGAGGATTTTCCTTCCCTTGGATGTTTGTCAATATAAAACAATCGATTCCGATCTCCTTCCCGTGCCGGTATATTTTCCTTCCTTTTTCCGTTTGAATGTTTCGACGAAAGGATTAAGCCGTAATTTCTAAGCAATTTGCCCTTCGCATGTTTCGAGGAAAGGATTGAACCACCTCCTTTGTTCCGCGCTTGTCTAGTTTCCAACCATTTTCCTCTTAAACAAAACTGAGAAAGAACTGGACCCGCAAGACGATCTATTTAATTCACTCTGGCCTTCCTCTTCCGCAAGGACTCATATTGCAATTAAGTTCTATTCGCGTTGATCTTTCTCTTTCTAATTTTTGAAACAGTCTGATAAGTCTGTTAGCGTTTGATCCAATGGCGTCTTCATCATCTCACCAGCAAAATCAGGAATTAAGCGCTTTCTCTGGAATAGAACCTGCAGGCAAAAGAAGGAATGTTTGTGAATCTTCAAGAGTGCATGATGTTTTCATCAACCACAGAGGCCCCGATGTCAAACTCACTCTCGCAACTCAGCTCTACAACTCCCTTGGTCGGTTGGGAATTGGGGCATTTCTTGATTCTGAAGAGAAGGAACTTGGAATCTCATTCCCTTCAACCATTGAGACTGCCATCCTCTCTGCAAGGGTACACATAGCAATCTTTTCCCCAAGATATGCAGAGTCACCTTGGTGTTTGGCTGAGCTGCTTCTCATGTTACAAAGTACGGCCAAAATTATCCCCGTGTTTTATCAAGTGAAGCCTTCTGATCTTCGCCACATAGAAACGGGAGCATACGCTGAAGCATTCATTAAATATCAAGAGAAAGGAAGGTACCTGGAGAAGCTCAAGGCGTGGAAGGAAGCCCTTGGATCTCTTTCGCTTGTAGCTGGTGAAGAATTTAACAGGTACTATTTTGATAAAAATGTAACTTTATGTATTTCTTTCAAAGTTTTTATAACATTTTATCCTCCTCCTATTTTACGATGTTTCAGTGAAAGCGAATGCCAAACAATAGTGGCAGCCATACAAAAAGAAGTTCAAAGGCAAACATGTTTACATGTTGCTGAATATCCAACAGGACTTAACAATCTTGTGAGAGATTTTGAGAAGCTATGCCTTGATGAACTTGTACAAGATTTTGAAAATCAGTGCTGGAAGGAAGAAGGGAAGCCTAAGGCTCAGGTAGTGGGCATTTTCGGCATGGGCGGAGCGGGAAAAACAACTCTCGCCAAAGAGTTTTTCAACCGCAAGAAATCGAATTACACTACAGCAAGTTTTTTGTTTGATGTGCGAGAAAAGTCTGTGACAAGCCAATTACCTTCCCTGCAACAGAAGCTTCTCAAGGACCTATTTGATGGTGATCTCAGTTTTACAAGTACCGAGGAAGGAACAAGCTCTGTAAAAGATCATCTGTCAAGACATCCAACATTAAGTGCTCTAATTGTCGTAGATGATGTCGATCATGTGGAGCAGTTAAATGCTCTGCGGGTCATGGATTTCTCGAATAAATCTGGTAATAGTCTTGTTATCGTCACAACCCGAGATGTTGGTGTGCTTATAGCCGCGGGGATTACTGTTGGTTATAATGTAAGAGGAATGGGTACAAATTATGCGAGAGAACTCTTCTGCTGGCATGCCTTTGGCCAGGCCCATCCATGTAGCGGCTATGAGATGCTCGTTGACTCGTTCGTAAACGTCTGTGCAGGGTTACCTCTGTCTCTTCTGGTTCTGGGCAGACACGTTCGTGGTCGAGATCAGAGATTTTGGGAGTCAGAATTGATTAAAGCTGGGAAGACCTTGCCTCAAGACGTAAGACACAGACTCAAAATAAGTTTCGATGCATTGAATAGCGAAGAAAAACAGGTATTCATGGACATTGCTTGTTTTTTTGTGGGCAAGCTGACGACTATAGCCAAAAGAGTACTCGACGGATCAGGGTGGAATGCTCGCAATGCCATGGAAGGACTTAAGGATAAGTGTCTTCTAGAAAAAGAAGTTTATAACAATTGGGAGGGAGGACTTGTATTGAGAATGCATGACCATCTGAGGGACTTGGGAAGAGAAATGGCAGTTGAGCTCAGCCCTCCTCATCGCCTGTGGCGTCCTCAAGATCTGAAATCTTTGGTATGTTTATTAGCTCTTTAGATTTCTCCTCAGTACTGTAATATTCCAAATTTTAACTTGTTATTACATAAATAGAAATCTGAGCTGCTTCTGTAAATGCAGGAAAAAATGGGTATCAGAACTATACTCACCAGAACCAATATCAGGTGTTTCGACTCCTTTGCTGATGAGTCCATGGGTTGTCAAGTTACGCTCCTTGTAGGCCACCCAGATACTTGGTTTGAGACGTCAGCTTCCTTACTATGGCTCCAGATTGACGGCGTCTCCAAAGAACCAAGCATTCCCCAATGTATTCCTCTTCAAAAGTTGCGGTTTCTGAAAATCAACTGTGGAGGACTCAAAACGTTGTGGGAGAATCATACACAGGTAGTTTGATCTTCTCTGTCAAAATAATGTATCTCCTTGAACGATATGGTGAAATTATGCCTGTCTCTGGGCCTTCCGTTTTTTATTATCATTGAGAGCTTTACACAAATTTATCTTGAATTTCAGGCACCCTCCCAGCTGAAAGAGCTTCAAATTCATCAATGTTCGGCGCTTGAAGAGCTGAGGCTAGAATTTCTGACCTCATTGGAAATACTTAATATTACAGACTGTGGACATTTGAAAAGTGTATCGGGAATATCTTATCTTGCTGCAAGCCTTGAAGAATTAGAAATTTCTAAATGTAACAAGCTAGTCTTTGAGAACATGACTCTCAGTGATATAAAGTCTCTGAAGAGCATAATAATTGATGGAGGAAATTTAAAATGTTTCAGGTTGGATAGTTGTCCCAAGTTGAAAAAAATAGGTTTACATCGGAGTTGGCTTGATGAGCTAAAGCTAGAACGTCTGAGTTCGCTGGAAACACTTAGTATTACATTCTGTGAACATTTGAAAAGTGTGTCAGGAATATCTAATCTTGCATGCCTCGCAGAATTGGAAATTTCTAATTGTAGCGAACTAGTCTTTGAGAGCCTGTCTCTCAGTAATATGCAGTGTCTGGAGAGGATAACATTTGATAGAGGTGTAAATTTGATTTTTTTAAAGTTGCATAGTTGTCCAAAGTTGAATACAATACGGTTACATGGGATTTGGCTTCTTGAGCTAAGACTAGAACGTCTGAGCTCGCTGGAAACACTTAGTATTACAGACTGTGGACATTTGGAAAATGTGTCAGGAATATCTAATCTTGCAAACCTTGTCGAGTTAGAAATTTCTAATTGTAGCAAGCTAGTCATTGAAAACCTGACTCTCAATGGTATGAAGCGTCTGGAGTGTATAACATTTGATAGAGGGGTAGAAATGAAATATTTTAGGCTGGATGGTTGTCCAACGTTGAAAACAGTAAGAGGAATATATTATAATAGCCTTGTAGAATTAAGAATTCGCGACTGTCCGGATCTTGAGGAACTTCCAGCTTCAATAGGTCCAAGTTTCATCGAAAGGATTGTAATTGATGGATGTGCAAAGTTGAAAGATTTTGAATTGTGGAGTTGTAAAAATTTGAAAAACGTGTCAGGCAAGTGTCCAGAGCTTGAGGGATCGCCAAAGTCTGCCATATTGAGCGGTTTACAGCATCTTAAGATCTTATGCTGTAAGAAGCTACACAACATTACTTTGTCAACAACAGTCATCAGTCTATTCGTACAAAGTTGCAGAGCTTTAGAAAGAATATCGGGAATTGGTGATTTAATGAAGCTTACAGAGCTGATTATTTGTGACTGTCCTGAGCTTGAGACATTGCCAATATTTTCCAGAGTGAACTGCCTGGAGCACCTTAAGATCGACTCATGTGAGAAGCTGAAGAACATTACGCTGCCAACATCGGTCCTCCTCAGTCTGTCTGTAAAAAGTTGCAGATGTTTGCAACGAGTGGAAGGAATTGGTGATCTTATGAAGCTTACAGAGCTGATTATTTGTGACTGTCCCGAGCTGGAGGCATTGCCAATATTTTCCAGAGTGAACTGCCTGGAGCACCTTAAGATCCACTCATGTGAGAAGCTAAAGAACATTACACTGCCAACATCGGTCCTCCTCAGTCTCTCTGTAAAAAGTTGCAGATGTTTGCAACAAGTGGCTGGAATCGGTGATTTTCCAAAGCTTACACTGCTGATTATTGAAGATTGTCCTGAGCTTAAAGAATTGCCATGTCTTGGCAGAGTGAACTGCCTGGAGAAAATTAGGATCCACTTTTGTGAGAAGCTGAAGAACTTACCAGGTATTGAAGAATTGCAGACATCAACATCTGTGCAACTTAGTTATTGCAGTAATGCACTAATACAGAATTTCATTGATAGATTGAAGGTAATGATTCAATACTCTTTTTAACAGGCAGTCATAAATATCTTTTTGTACGAAAGTGTTTGTTGATTTTATTATTGACCTTCAGCTTTGTTTTGTCATTTCTTGCTTAGTCTGTATTTTCGTAAGTAATGTTTCTAGCGTTTTGTGAATGAAAAGAGCTTACCGGGAATGAACTCTTTTATTTCAGAGCCAGCTGTCAAGGGGAGTTTATATGATTGGACGAGCAGTGGATGGAGCGGAGTCAAGTTTAAATGAATCTCTGTTTTGTGGGGCTAATATTGGCGTCGACGAAGTGATTGAAATTGATACTTACAAGACTTATCTCGGGTGGGCAAAATTAAGTGCAGTTATAGGATGCTTTGTTGTTGAGATCGATAGCAATACTTCAGTAGCGGATATAAATAGATCACTTCAGCACTTTGCTAATGACAATAGCATTCAGGTGCGTGAAGGAGAATGGATAATTATACTGTCAGGAATTCCTTATTTGATGTACAACTATCTTAAGGAAATTCAAGGTGTATTAAAGAGGTATAGGGTAATGAAGAAAGGGTTTCGGGTGGACGTGAAGAAAGGTGAAGAGGAGAAAATTATGGGCCTGGTACGTAATATTGTTGATAGAGTTGCACACTCTTGTATAGGATCAGTTAAATATTTTTAAATTTATGTCTTTTTTACAATGAAATAAATGTATATAAATTGTTATCTTATAATAGTGAATATTATTTATTTATGTTTAAATTTTATAAAAGGAATTTTATTTTCTAATAGTAAAATATTTGTGATTTAATTATTACCATAAAAATATATAGTTTTATTGTGAAGGTCACATTTGACAACTCTTTAATTACTGAGAAGTTTTGTAGTTTCATGAATTATTTATGAAAAGAAATCTTAATTAAGAGACAGGTTAAAAAATAAAAATTTAAAATAATGTTCTTAATTTGGCCCTCAAAAATCACGAGTACACAAAAGCATTTACCCTCTATTTACTCTCAATGAAGGCTTAATGAGAATGAGAATAAAACACAGTTTGAGGAGGGTTCAGACTATTGAGATCAAAGGATTGAGAATTAGATCAAGAATGGATTGGCTTGATTTTGGTGATTAATGATCCAAAAAAATAAAATTGCAATATGGACAAATGTCATATAGAACATATTGATAATATTTTAGACGATAATGAGTTCGCTCAAGATCTAGATATGATGAACAATGCTCGTCTCTTTCCAAACATCTCTTTTCTTTGCTAAGGACTACTTTGATGAAGTTTCAAGAGTGCTCAAGAATGTGGTAAGAAGATCATTCCTAGGATGAATAATGGTGAAGTGAGTAGAGGTTTGGATAAAGATATTTCTAGAAGTAAGATTGATAAAAATAAGCTATCAAGACAATAAAATGGCAACAATTCTCATGTTATTGATTGTCTAATAGTTAATTTTTTTAAAGAATATCGATTGGATTATTGATGAATCACCTAGTGTAATACTCACTTTCTAATGTGAAGAAAAGGGGTGCCAAGTGCCATTTAAAATAAAATAAAATTATATAATCAAATTTCATTAATATTGTTAACATCAAAGTTAGCACCGTTGGCATTAATTTTGGTTGTATTAATATTATTAAATTAATATTATTAATAAATATTAATAATTGACTTGGGTTGGGTGATGGGTTGCTTATTAGGTTAATGTTATGGATAATACTTATTTTCGTATTTATAATAAAAGTAAATGTTTAATTATTTTTAAGTTATTAGTGATCTCAATAATGACAAACAATACCTTGACACCTTTTGAACTCTCTAACATCTTGAATCCAGTCTTTTGTAACTACGTGTGCAACCTTAAAAAGCACTTAAAAAGTATATTATCTTTTTCTAAACATATTATCTTAAATTTAATAATAATGAGAAGGTATTCATACTAATATGAGGCCAATATTAATGTACATTTTAACATTTATATTAGAGTTAACTTTTCTATTGGTAGTTGTTGTCATATTTTTACTCACCTTTGGAGACCTAGTTACTAAGTGAGACTACTGTACCCTAGTTTGGATTATTAGGTGATCTTTCTTAATTTGTGTTTATTTTATTATAAGATACATGAAAGAGAAAATAAATGATCTAAATCTAAGTATTGCATGTATATGTGTCAATGTCTTAAGTGTGTTGTACAAAGGGGAAAGAATTGAGAAGATCATCTATCTGAGCTCACACAGGCCATGAGCATAGCCATTATCAGAATTGCATAAATGAGTACAAACATACATATATAATGAATGTAAATACAGGGGTACCAGATATTGCCTGGTAATGATGTCTTGATCAATGGTGTTTCCATGAGCTCCTAGGATCCAGAAACTGCAGATAAGAGAAGAGAAAGTTAGATCCAATGGATATAAACAATGTATGGTACCACAATATTCACAAACATGCATATATGCACTCAGTCATACACCTCTGGGAAGGGCTATGCTCAGGGCATGTGCATAAAGAAGGCTCCAAAAATAAAAGAGACACCATGTTTTTCACTGACTTGTTTGTTGCATGTGCAGATACATAAGAAGCTGATTCAGTGTTGTCTTCTTCATTCTGATAATCAAAGAGCTCAGAGGGTTGTGTTCCTAACACAGACCACCCTCAAATCTCTGTGATTGTTGGAACAACAACAACAATAGCAGGATACTGATCCAGAGGAATGACCTTGACTTGTGATGCAGGACATGCCAGGAAAACCTCAAATTTCCTTGGCAACGACATCATCACAGGTCAAGAACACCCATGATCAACAAGGCAACAATTGGATGATGCAGTATTAGTGGGACACTCAGGGATCATAAAGAGAAACCAGATAAGGCATGGTTAAAGGGCGCATGAGAAGACTCAAAATGCATACATCATCAACATGTCAAAAGGTACACAAATCCATATGCTCAAAGAGGGTACAACATAAATGTGCTTCAAAGCTGAATTCAATGCATTAATTCTATTGCATGAATAAATCAAAATCAATTTGATGAGCCAAAGATCAAAATGGCATGGCATGGTGAATCAAATGATGGTACCAAGTAAGCAATCAAAATACAATGCTACATGATAAGCTTTTGGCCTCAGTTTGACAGTGATCAAGAATCAAAGTAGCAAGCACTTTTCATATTTGGGTAGGCATGGCACCACAATTTCTCAAGCATAAAAGTAGCTTTAGTATTACATGAACATATATGGCATCTATGCTAAACAGATAGATACAAATGCCAATCAAGGTTGCAATCCAGCTCGGCCATAAAATTGAATACCAATTAGATTCAAAGGAATGATTCAAATCTTATCACAAAGATCACGGCTTGTGCAAAGATCGGTACATCCATAGAAAAGCATGGAACCGACAACAATAAAGGTCATTAATGAGATAGCATAAGTAGTAACAAAGGATTTAGCATCACTGAGTGATAACCGATGATGCCATAGCTAGCTCACGATGCGTCTAGATTAGCATAATGTTAGGGTCTATGAGCATATACAATAGTTTATAGACCCGATGAAGGTTCAAATAATAAATACCCTATATGCTCACGGACTATGCATGAAGAGGAAAAATAGTGTCATAGATTTATAGTCCATAGGCTACATCGAATGAATGCATGGACGATTAGATTTAATGCTCATGGCCCCAAGATTGGCAACAGTGAACTGTAAAGATTTACATCCATGGGCTATAAAAGAGGAAAAATAAACAATGAGTAAAATCATATAGCCAGTGATATACAACAGATTCACATACAACGTGAACATGTTTGCAAGGTTTTTTTTAAGGTGCCCAATTAGCAATAAGACTCATCTCATCATATATGTAAAACAACAAATAATCAAGAACCCTCGGGTCTGAAACATTGTGCAAAAGGATATGATAAGTAAGTTTGCAGGCCGGTCATCATGAAACAGTGCAATGGATTGTTATCAAATGGTGTGATCAACATCAAGTGCCCCAAGTATAGATAACAAAGATGAAATGCAAACATATACCATTACAATGATCAAGTATATAGAGTTTGAATGCCGCTAGTGCCCTCATCAACACATATTCATCAAGCATTAACATAAAGAATACATGTGATGTCGTGCCCTAGCTCAGAGGCTAGAATAGTTCTAAACAAAGTCACATGACCCAAATTAAAATAGCAAATCCAACAAGAAAATCATCGGTTTCTATCCCGCAGGCTATGATAAAAGAACAATGAAATAACACCAAAAAATGCATAAGAAAATCACAACGATGTTGTATGCTAGTCAGATTGAAAATTCAATTCACGAGCTCCATAAGAAATGAGCACTAGTGATGAGGAGGTTACGACACTATGAAGCACAGAGCATTGTAATAAAATCAATATAACAGCAAGCCACAAAATGCAATGCCCTAGATTGCATGTAGGCTCTAAGCACAAACAACAGGGATTGTAAAATATAATGGTGCCCTAGTTTTTATGACAATGAATAAAACACTATAAGAATGTGCCCTCATCAACACAATAATGATGTCATAGCTTCAACATAGGTGCCACAACCAGCAAACATCCCAACTTTCACTGGCACCAAAGCATCGATAGCAATACCAAGAAATGATGCCCTAGTTTTTAACAAAAGTAAATACATGTACACATTGCCCTCAAAATTTAGAGGAGCACACAATCAGTATCTTGAACTAGTAAATCGAATACAAAGATGCTATTACTCTATAATCAAATGTAGAGAGATGGTACAGTAGAACAAAATGCAAACATATCATGGTGCCCTCAAAACCAAAATGATGTAGCATAATGAAAATCAAATGCCTACCTCTTTTCATGATACCATGAGGGAAAAAGATAGATGTTTCCAAATGAAACCTTGATCCAAGATGCAATAGGCCAGTGCAGATAGAAACTTCCCCATATTACTGATAGTGAAGTGTCAATATCTTGGGCATCTTCCACTACCAATTATTCATTTTTCTTTGGGATCAGTTTCTCAGGCAATTAATTATATGCTTTTGCCCTTTTTGGGTTGAGATTTTTTAGCTAATTTAATGTTGGGTGCCATGTTTTATGATAGGTGGATTTGTAAAAGATGTAAACATTTCAAAATATGTTTTCCCCTTATCTTATTTTGAGGTTGAGAATTATTTTAAACATAATTAAATCCACATTGGGGGTAATTAATTATTTCAATGTAAAGTCATTGCATACATTTTATTGTAAATTTTGATAGTGGTGTTTTATAAACCATTTTTAGAATGCTATTTCTAGTGCATGACTCGGCATGGATAGGGTAGTCTTTTGACCACCTCTTTTTAGGAGTCTTCTTTTTCCACTCCCCTATAAACTCGGGATTCTGACATCTAAGTTTATGAGGCATCCCCATGGGCCTATTTTGAAGTATTTTCCATCTTTATGGGGTTGAGGGTTTGAATGCAGACTCCTTAGGTTTCTTTTTATACCTCTCACTTGTGTGATTGAGGTTAGTTCTTCTTTCCCTCTTTTTTGGAGGTGAATGCTTGTAGCTCTGGAGAAGCAAATTGATGTACTTGGCTCCTTTCATTGAGAATAAAAACAATATTCCTTCTTGCCTCTATTATTTTCTGAGCTTTCTTATCAAATTTCATGTCAAAGCTATTATGATTTTGTTTATCCTTTACTTTGCATGTTTGTTTAAATCAAATGTTTAGGGAAGTGTTGTGCTATTGCTTTCCTAATCTGTGTACAATTTGATTTTAGGTTGTGGAAGCTCTTTCCCTTCTTTTTCCCAAATACCTCTTTATTTCAAAAATATCAAGGCAATAGGGTCAGGTTGTGAATTAAAAAGTTACTTCAAGTGTCATTGTGAGTTTTCTTCAATCTATGGATCTTTCAATATTCGGTGAATCACCTAGTTTTAGTTTCAATTTCATGCACTCTCTCTCCCTTTTCCTTCAAAGTTCAGTTAAGTTTCAGGTGATTCAAGGGGAACTCAGCCCTAATCTAGAGGTCTATTCTCTGATAGGTTACCCACAGCCTGAGAATAGTCTCATGTTTCATGGGATTGCTAGGTCCACACTTAGCCATACTCGGGTACAATCCTTGGTGATAACATTTTTTGGCACGCCTAGTGGGATAGTGATGTTTCTCATCATTCACTGAGATTTTGGTGTGATCCTTAGTGAAATTAGGTTGTAAGAGGTAGTTTTTTCCAAAAACCATGGCAACTTTGAGAAAAATCTATTAGTTTAAGCAGTCTAGGTAGTGCTGAAAAGTTTCATAAAATCCCCTTTTTACCAACTCATTTGATGAAGTAAGCATGTCAATTCCTAATGCATATTCTCCCTATCACGCCTCATATCATGATAAAGATACTCATGTGCTAGCATTCATGACATATCAAGCTGGCCAACCAGCAACATATAGACAAAATGGCCCACCAATAGCAAGTTACCAGCATGCACCACCATACCCTCCCGCCTAGCATCAATCATTCTGTCAGCATTCCTATGAACCACCCTATGAGATTCACCATTACAATCCTTAGAATCAATCCAACACCACTTCAAATTCAAACTCCAATGATTGGTTGGAAAATTTTAGAGAAGAAATGAGCTCTTTCATGAAAGACTATGCAGAGATGAGGTCTCAGAAAGAGGAGATCTCAAGGCAGTATATGGAGATGGTGGCTCAAAAAGAAGGCATCTAATGGTAGCTAGAGAACAAGATAGAAATTTATGAGTAGACGCTTGAAGAGAACCAATTGATTTTGACACAAGAAAAGGCCTATGAGAAAAGTCTTGAGGATCATCAAGAATTAATAAGGGCCATCTATCTTACAGCTACAAAAACTAAGAAGGATCTCTGAAAAGAGTTAGCAGAAAAGGTTCAGTTGGTTAAGAATATATTGACACAAGCATTGAGGCAAGGAGATCAATAGGTCACTACTACCCTAATGCAAGAAAGCTCACCAGATCCACTAGAGGGAAATAAAATCTCAATGTAGCATTGCAGTCTTGGAGACCCTCATGGATCATATATCCGGGTTTGATGATGCTAACTCTTCTTAAGGAGGAGATCAAGGGGGAGACACCTCATGCTAATAAAGAGGACTTGGAGGCTTTACAGACTAGACAAGAAATTCACAAGGTTCAAATCCCAAATTTCTTTCCTGGTAAGTCCACTAGCACTTCTATCGAAATTCCAAGCTTTAGGATTTCTCCTTCAGTTCAGAATCCCAGTCAACAGGGGCCTAACCTCCATGACTTTTTAGAGCCTATTCATGACCCTATCTTATATTTCCAGCCACTCCATTCTATTCCTATAAAAGAGACACCTAAAAGCTTTGACTTCCTAAGTGACAGTGAACCCGTCCTCCAATAGATAAAGCCCTATGAGCTAATTCCTAAAGAGCCCCCTACACCTCATAACATTTCAAGCCATCAGGAAGAGAATAAATTTTGTCTTTTGGGTGTACTTTTTCATGATGATCATGAGTAACAAGTGGATTCACTACATAATGATGGATTGGGGAAGTCAAATAAGGATCAAGGAGCAAGTGAAGAAGGTAAGATCCTAGCTGATTTATTTGAGGAAATGCCTTCTTATATTGAGCAAGATGAGGTAGTACAAGAATTGTTGGTTGAGCTCACTGATTGTGATAAGAAAGATGATATTGTTGATGCTAACTTTGAACAATAAGATGATTTTGATTTGATAATTGATTCTTTCTGCTCAACTCTTGTTGATGTCCCTCGTCTTCTTGAGAAGGATAATGGCTTGCATGTTCTTGAAGAAGAGTTTGTGTTTTAGGGGGTTAATGCTATCCCAATTATAGAGTCAATGATAGTGCCTACTTGCAATAAAGTGGTGGATGAATTTCAAGAATCATGTTTCCTAGACCATGAGAAGGGGCCACTAATTGTCAAGAACCTAAGGAAATTTGATAGATTTTATGAGCTATTGTTTTTTCCAACGGAAGAGGAGGATGGTCCTCTAACTACAAAAGAAGAGATGGTATGGCAGATTATCATGGAGGGGCAAAATTTTGATCAGCACGTTGAAGACATTCATAAGGTTTATACTGAGCAAGAGAGGCCTGGTTTCATACTCTCAAGGGGGTGTCCTATCAGATATCTTGCTCGAGTGGGGTCAAGTGGGACATGCAAACTCAAGGATTCAATGGAGGGTGATGTCAGAAGTCCACTCACTGGTGACCAGGAGTTTATTTAGCCTTAACAAACTCCCTAGGAGGACAACACCTATGATTTAATTGAGGTTAGTGCTCTAGACTACCAATTTCAAAAGTTGATATGCCAGGTAGTTCAGTATGTTCTTATGTTCCACATTCTCCTTGTTGGCATTGAATGTGCAAAGTATAACACTCTTAGGAGAATGGGACGTTATTTCAATAGTCTAGTCAATGGATTTGTTTAACCTATTTGTTGATACTGGTTAGAGTAGGGTAGGATAGGAGTTTTGATTAGTTTTGTGTTCCCTAAGTGATTCAGCACAGGTTTGCTTTCAGTTTGGTTTGGGTTAGCAATAAGCCAGGAGAAATTTGTCTTAGGTAGTTGGTTTCAATTTTGTTAGAGAGAAGGACATTGTTTTGGTTGGAAGCCAAGTGTAGTTTTTGAGACTAAGGACTCTAACCCCAATGGATTTAAAGGCAACTGGTCAAGGTACTTATCAGGGAAGCACTCAGTTGAGGTCGCCAGAATGTTGTCATATTTTTACTCACCTTTGAAGACCTAGTTACTAAGTAAGATTATTGTACCCTAGTTTGGATTATTAGGTGATCTTTATTAATTTGTGTTCATTTCATCATAAGATACATGAAAGAGAAAAGAAATCATCTACATCTAAGCATTGCATGTATATGTACCAATGTCTTAAGTGTGCTATATAAAAGGGAAAGAACTAAGAAGATCATCTATCTTAGCTCACACAGGCCATGAGCATAGCCATTATCAGAATTGCATAAATGAGTACAAACATACATATATAATGAACGTAAATATAGGGATACTAGACATTTCTTTCTAATGATGTCTTGATCAATGATATTTCAATGAGCTCCTAGGATCCGGAAACTGTAGATAAGAGAAGAGAAAGGGGTTAGATCCAATGGATCTAAACAATGTATGGTACCACAATATTCACAATCATGCATATATGCACTCAGTCATACACATCTAGAAAGGGCTATGCTCAGGGCATGTGCATCAAGAAGGCTCTAGAAATAAAAGAGACACCATGTTTTTCAGTGACTTGTTTGTTCCATGTGCAGATACAGAAGAAGTTGATTTAGTGTTGTCTTCCTCATTCGGATAATCAAAGAGCTCAGAGGGTGGTATTCCTAACACAGACCACCCTCAAAGCTCCATGATTGTCTAAACAACAACAACAATGGTAGTATGTTGATCCAAAGGAATGACCTTAACCTGTGATGCAGGCCATGTTGGGAAAATCTCAAATTTCCTTGGCAATGACATCATCATAGGTCAAGAACACCCATGATCAACAAGGCAACAAATGAATGATACAGTATCAGTGGGACACTCAGCGATCATAAAGACAAACTAGATAAGGTATGGTTAAAGGCATGTGCAAATTCAAATGGTGTACATCATGAACATGTTAAAAGGTACACAAATCCATATGCTCAGAGAGGGTACAATACAAATGTGCTTCAAAGCTAAATTCAATGCATTAATTCTATAGCATGAACATATCATAATCTGTCTGATGAGCCAAAGATCAAAAGGGCATGGCATGGTGAATCAAATGATGGCACCAACTAAGCAATCAAAATAAAATGCTGCATGATCAGCTTTCGGCCTTAGTTTGACAGTGAGCAAGAATCAAAGTAGTGAGCACTTTTCATATTTGGGTAGGCATGGCACCATAATTTCTCAAGCATAAAAGTAGCTTTCATATTACATGAACATATATGACATCTATGCTAAACAAATAGATGCAAATGCCAATCTTGTCACAAAGATCATGGCTTGTGCAAAGATCGGTACATCCATAGAAAAGCATGGAACCGACAATAATAGATGTCATTAATGAGATGGCATAAGTAGTAACAAAGGATTTAGCATCACTGAGTGATAACTAATGATGCCATAGCTAGCTCATGGTGCCTCTAGATCTGCATAATGTTAGGGTCCATGAGCATATACAATAGTTTATAGACCCGATGAAGATTCAAATAATAAATGCCCTATATGCTCACAGGCTATGCATGAAGAGGAAAAATAGTTCCATAGATTTATATTCCATAGGCTACATTGAATGAATGCATGGATGCTCAGATTTAATGCTCACAGCCCCAAGATTGGAAATAGTGAATTGTAAAGATATACATCCACATGCTATAAAAGAGGAAAAATAAATGAGTAAAATCATACAGCCTATGATATATCATGGATTCACATACAACATGAACATGTTTGTAAGTTTTTTTTTAGGCACCGAATCAACAATAAGACTCATCGCATAAAATACGTAAAACAATAAATAATCAAGAACCCTCGGGTCTGAAACATTATGCAAAAGGATATGATAAGTAAGTTTGTGGGCCAATCATCATGAAACAGTGCAATAAGCAGAGATCAATCAAAGCATAGGTTCGCAGGTTGTGTCTGATCGAAACACGAGGATACATAGATTGTTATCAAATGATGTTTTCAACATCAAGTGCCCCAAGTACAGATAACAAAGATGAAATTCAAACATATACCATTACAATGATTAAGTATACAATGTTTGAATGTCGCTAGTGCCCTCATCAACACATATTCATCAAGCATTAATAGCAAAGAATACATGTGATGTTGTGCCCTAGCTCAGAGGCTGGAATAGTTCTAAACAGAGTCACATGATTCAAATTAAAATAGAAAATCCAACAAGAAAATCACTAACTTCTAACTTGCGGGCTGTGATAAAGGAACAATGAAATAACACCAGCAAATCCATAAGAAAATCACAACTGTGTTGTATGCCAGTCAGATTGAAAATTCAACTCACGGGCTCCACAAGAAATGAGCACCAATGATGAGGAGGTTACAACACTATAAAGCATAGAGCATTGTAATAAAATGAATATAAAAGCAAGCCACAAAATGCAATTCCCTAGATTTCCCACAAGCTTCAAGCACAAACAATAGGGATTGTGAAATATAATGGTGCCCTAGTTTTTATGACAGTGAATACAATGCTATAAGAATGTGCCCTCATCAACACAATAATGATGTCACAACTTGAGCATGGGCGCCACAGTCAGCAAGCATCCCAACTTTCAATGGCACCAAAGCATCGATAGCAATACCAAGAAATGATGCCCTAGTTTTTAAGAAAAGTAAATACATGTACACACTACCCTCAAAATTCAGAGGAGCACATAATCAGTATCTTGAACTAGTAAATCAAATACATAGATGCTATTACTCTATAATCAAATGTAGAGAGATGGTATAGTAGAACAAAACACAAACATATCACGGTGCCCTCAAAACCAAAATGATGTAGCATAAAGAAATCAAATGCCTACCTCCTTTCATGATACAGTGAGGGAAAACGATAGGTGTTTCCAAATGAGACCTCGATCCAAGATGCAAGAGGCCAATACAAATAGCAACTTCCTCATCTTATTGATAGTGAAGTGCTGATATCTTGGGCATCTTCCACTACTAATTATTCATTTTCTTTGGGATCGGTTTCTCGGGAAATTAATTATATGCTTTTTCCCTTTTTGGGTGGAGAGTTTTTAGTTAATTTAATGTTGGGTGCCATGTTTTATGATAGGTGGATTTGTAAAAGATGTAAACATTTCAAAATATGTTTTCCCCTTATCCTATTTTGAGGTCGAGAATTACTTTAAATGTAATTAAATCCACATTGGGGGGTAATTAATTATTTCAATGTAAAGTCATTGCATACATTTTATTGTAAATTCTAACAATGGTGTTTTATAAGCCATTGTCAAAATGCTATTTCTAGTGCATGACTCAGCATGGACATGGTAGTCTTTTGATCACCTCTTTTTAGGAGTCTTCTTTTTCCACTCCCCTATAAACTTGGGATTCTGACATCTGAGTTTATAAGGCATCCCCATGGGCCTATTTTGAGGGACATTCTATCTTTAGGGGGTTGAGGGTTTGAATGCAGATTCCTAGGTTTCCTTTTATACCTCTCACTTGTGTGATTGAGGTTAGTTCTTCTTTCCCTCTTTTCTAGAGGTGAATGCTTGTAGCTTTGGAGAAGTAGATTGATGTACTTGGCTCCTTTCACTGAGAATAAAAACAATATTCTTTCTTGCCTCTATTATTTTTTGAGTTTTCCTATTAAATGTCATGTCAAAGCTATTGTGATTTTGTTTATCCTTTACTTCACATGTTTGTTTAAATTCAATGTTCAGGGAAGTGTTTTGCTATTGCTTTCCTAATCTGTATACAATTTGGTTATAAGTTGTGGAAACTTATTCCCTTCTTTTTCCCAAGTATGTCTTTATTTCAAAAATATCAAGGCAATAGGGTTAGGTTGTGAATTACAAAGTTATTTCAAGTGTCATTGTGAGTTTGCTTCAATTTGTGGATCTTTCAATATTTGGTGAATCGCCTAGTTTTAGTTTCAATTTCATGCACTCTCTCTCCCTTTTCCTTCAAAGTTCTGTTAAGTTTCAGGTGATTCAAGTGGAAGTTGGCCCCTAATCTAGAGGTCTATTCTTTGATAGGTTACCCACAGCTTAATAATAGTCCCATTTTTCACAAGATTGCTAGCTCCACACTTAGCCATACTCGGGTGCAATCCCTGGTGATAACAGTAGTTTCATTACTGTTACTAGTTTATGCATTGTCCAAAATTTTGTTCCCATTCAAAAAATTTCTGCCCCCCTTGACAATTTTCAAAATTACTAGAAGTCATTTAAGTATTTTTTTCCTAAGTCGTCGATCTTTTAAATTCCTCTTTTCAAGTTGGAACCCAACATGTCACCTAGAACCATAAAGTTAAGAAATGTCAGCCACTTTAACCCAATTCCAAAACTAAAGGTCAAATCTGCTATATAAAAAGAAAGATAAAAGTTGTAGATATTTCAAGTGTATTCCTAAACCACTATCAGAGCCCACCACAATTGTGGGAACAACTATCATTTTAACCATGCACACATATCATAAAAAATAATGAACACACAATAAATTACTTCAAAATTCACAACTCTTCATTATGCATATAACTATCCTCTATTTCTTACAATAACAAGAAAATGCTAATTTAACCAAATTCAAAATTACCATTTTTGGTAGATTTCACAAAATCTACTTTTTGCCATTTTTGGTAATTTTCAAAATAACTCCTAAAAAACTATTTTTTATCCTAAAGATGACCTAAACTAAGATAAAAAGAATTGTCAAATAATCTTTGAAATTATAAACATGATTTTAAGTTTATTAAAAAACACAACTTTCCAAAATCTCTAAAAAGACACTAAAAGCCAACTTTGGAGGCCCAACTGAACTTTTTGGCTCCTAAAAAGATGTCAAAATGGAAAACTATCAAGTTGAACTCAGTGGAAATCCAAATGGCTTCTCCTAAGGAATATTCCTATAAAAATTTAGGATAAATGAATAACTGAGTCAAAAGTTATGACTGACGGAAGTCCCTGCATCATTCTCCTCTGGTTGAAAAGAACATAGCTCCTGCAAGTTCCTATCCTCAAACTGGTACAAGTTTTCCTGATCCAACTTGTTCAATTCCAACTCTATGATCCATGTGTTTCCTATTGGAGATATTTTTTCCCACTATACTAGATATCTGTTGTATTCTCTTTTGCGAGTACGAATAGTTTTCTTGTCTAAAACTTGTGCAACCTCTTCCTTTTTCTTACTCAGGATTATTTGATGCCAATCTACTTCATCCTCACTACCTGTAGCATGATCTTCACCATGGTAGGTATATAAATCAAAGACATTAAAATTAAAATTAGGGGAAATATAAAGACCAACAAGTAAATCTACCTCATAGGCATTGTCATTGATTCTCTTATGAATTACGCATGGACCAATTTTCTTATATTTGAGATTGTGATATGTCCCTGTAGGAAATCTCTCCTTTCATAGAGAGACCATCACTAAGTCTCCTACACTGAAAATGTGATGCCTCCTACTAGCATCTGTCGCAGTCTTGTACCTCTCATTTCTTTCCTATAACTTTTGTCTTACTTCTACCTACAATTGGTGGAGATGTTTTGCAAATGCTTCTCCATCATCATTGATTCTATCCCCCAAAGGAAACTATACCAAATCTAGGACTCCCTTAGGATCCCTACCATAAACTACTTGAAATGGTGATTTATCGGTGGACCTATTCACTGAACTATTATAGGCAAATTTTGCATAGAGTAATGCCAAATCCCATTATTTTGGTTTCTCCCCAATAATACACATCAATATATTTCCCAAATTCTGATTGACTACTTCTTCTTGGCCATCTATTTGTGGATGATAGGCACTACTAAATTGTACCTTTCTTCCCATCTTCTTCCATAAAGTTTGCCAAAAATGACCGAGGAACTTTGTATTCTGATTAGAAGTGATGGTTTTTGGAACACTGTGCAATCTAACAATCTCTAAAAAGAATAACTCTACCACCCTGGTAGCATCACTAGTCTTCTTGCAAGCAATGAAATGAGCCATTTTTTAGAATCTATCAACAACAACAAAAAATTGAATCTTTACATCGTTGTGTGTTTGGAAGTCCCAATACAAATTCCATGCTTAAAACTGTCTGTGGTTCTACTCATACTGAAAATGGAATATATAATCTTTTATTTTGTGACTGCCCTTTTTCTACCTGACAAATTATACACCTCTCCACAAATCAGTTTATGTCTCATTTCATCTTTGGCTAGTAGTACTTATTTGCTAGCAAGGCTATTGTTTTATCTTACCTAAAGTTCCCAACCATACTAGTACTACGAAACTCTCTGATGATATTTTCCCTCATTGAGCCAACAAGAATGTATAACTATTTTCCTTTGAGTAAATAGTCATCCTGCATAATATATTCATCTTGAATGTTCTCCATTTGTCCAGGTGCTGAATTTTTCAACCATTCCACAACTTCCTAAAAATCAACGTCAGCCTCATACAACTCTTTTATTGCTTCAAACCCAATTACTTTAGTGTCTTTGGTGGTAAAAAATACTACACACCTACTCAAGGTATTTGAAACTTAGTTTTTCTTCTCTGATTTATTCTTCAAAATAAAAGTGAGACCTTGTAGAAAAGAGACCCACTTTACATGTCTACTATTCAATTTCTTTTGGGTGTTCAAATATTTTAAGGATATATGGTCTATAAACAACACAAGCTTCGTGGGTACCAAGTAACATTTCTAATGTCTCAAAGCTTGCACAATTGTATAGTACTCAATATCATAAGTTGAATAATTCATCCTCACATCATTTAACTTCTCACTAAAAAAGGAAATGGGTTTACCATTTTGTCTAAGTATAGCTCTGATTCCCACATGTGAGGCATCACATTCCACCTCAAACACTTTATTAAAATCTAGTAAGGCTAATATAAGGGCTTCAGTGACCTACTTCTTCATATTTTGGAAACTTTCTTCAACTTCTTTAGTCCACAAAAATTCCTTACCCTTGGTGCAATCAATTATGGGTGCTACAATGCTACTGAAATCATGAATGAAATTTCTATAGAAAGTAGCTAAACCATGGAAACTCCTTACCTCTATTATGCTACGTGGACTAGGCCACTCAAGGATGTCTCTAACTTTCTTTGTATCCATTATGACTCCATCTGTAGAGATGATGAATCCCAGAAAGGATGTCTTTAACAAGTGGATAGAGTTAATTTGGGGAGAATTGATACGTCTCAAAGACTTCAGTTTGTCTTAGAACCTTAGGGAAGAAAACAAAGTGACTGATTTCCAAGCCAATCTGGGTGTTGAGGCTGTGAATAGATGCGTGTTTTTAGATTCTCTTAAAGAGTGGCTAGACTTGGTGACCATTGTGGAGAAGGATAGGATTAGAATGAGAAATCAAGAAAGATAGGGGGTTAGTTAGAAGCATGGTCTTTCACCAATTCATAGACTCGAGGATGCAATATATCTCTCCTAGATGAATCTCAAATGGGAAAGGATTCAGTCTAAAATGTTTGCCTTCAAAGAAAACTAGACAAAACTTTAGTGGCTAACAATGTTCTCAACATGAATAGAGATATGGGGATGGTAACTGAGGCAATTGAGATTCAAAAAAGCTGATAAAAAATAGATCTAGGAGTGTTAACACCCCCTTTATCAGCATTATTTTTGAACTCTCGTCCTATGATGGAGTTAGAGGTAGAGGATAAGGAATATATGGAGAAGGTGGGTGGTCAGAATGAGGAGGACAATAACATAAAAATCACACTCAAAGAATTGGAGGAATTGAATAAAGGTGCTTCATGGGGAAGTTTTAAACCAACACAAGCATTACTAGGAGAGGTAGGTGTTTCTATAGGACATTAGATTTAGAAAGTTAGTAATGTTAGATTATGATAGTGTCAATTAGACCTTAGTAAATCAAAGTTATATGTTCCACATATAGATGCATATAATTAATGTATTATAGTATTACATTCTTATTTATTATTTATTATATTATTATAATGGTATTTTTAATCTAATATTATATAAAAAATAATGATATCATCAATATTAAATGAGAAGAAATATATTAATTACATTTTATGTTTGATATTTATAATTTTAGTTTTTTGTTAAAAATTATTATAATAAAAAATCAAGAAGTTTTATCACACAAATATTGTCAAATGAAATAGGACAAAAGGATATAGTTGTATAGATTTTTTAAATTATTATTATAAAAAATAATGATTTTATCATCTATGTATTGTCGAAAATAGGACAAACTGAAATAGTGAAATTACTATTGTATTGAAATGAAAAAAAATACAATCATATGAAAATTTGGTTAATCTATTTTAATTTTTGCTTTCATTGGTTGATGCTTTGACATTTAAAATGTTGATGTAGTACATTATCCAATAGAATTACAGATAATATAATTTGTTAAAAAGATGAACTTTAGAAAATTTTACAAACATATTCTAATTCTAGATGGTGATTGGTTGTTGCTTTGACATTTAATTGAATCACAATAGAACTAGAAGTAGTTTTGTCTTAAAAGGAACTAATAAATTTCCAAAACCTACCATTTTTTTAAAAAGATGTAAATATACTTAAATTGTTAATATATTGAAAAAATAATATTACATATATATATATATATATATATATATATATATATATATATATATATATATATATATATATATATATATATATATATATATATATATATATATATATATATATATATATATATTCAATTTTGACCTCTACAGTAACTATTCAATAAAGAAATAATATTATTACAAAATTGTAAAAATTGCATTGTTGCAAACACGAAAAGGAAAAGTGGAAACAAAACATTCATTCTTTTAGCCAAAACTCTGTTTCACTTTTCATCAGTTTATTGCCCTATATTCCACACAATTTCCAAGGTGTGGCACAATTTGCAGCAAGGAACATAATGAAATAGAGTGCGATGTGAAGACTCGTAGAGACTATAACATTTCAAGTTCATAAATAGACAAGTCACATGTAAAATAAGAGTTGCAAAGCAAGACAGTTCCTACCTGCAAGTGCTCATAGGTCAGCTTTGCAAGATAGGAGAGGACATGACAAGGGAGCTAGACAAGATCAAATCTTTAAATAGATAAAAAAAGATTAAATATATGCTTATTGAAGATTAAAAACAAAGGAAAAAAAAGAACATAGGCTCAAGATCAGGAGATGAATGACAATAGGGATGCAAAATAGTTTCTTTATATAAATAGCCATAAAGATTCAATCAAAAAATTTATTTCACAATGTTATTTTTTGATATATAGGTGAAATAAACTTGGAAAAATATATATATGAAAGAAACTTGGAAAATTACAAATCAATGGAAGACATTTTGCGATTCCAAACATTAAATTTTTTTGGCCTCTCAATTTTTTGGCTAAAAAAACCTAAGATTTTGTATATACAACCTAGGTTTAGAACAAAGCTTCCAAATAAAATCCTCTTTATACCTATGCTTTGTTTTACTTTACTTTTACTTTTAATTCCCTATTTAGATAGCCCACTTGCCTCTATTTTCTCATATTTCTCTCCTATGTTTTATTTTACATTACTTTTACTTTTAATTCCCTATTTTAATTTAATTTAAATTTAAATTTCCTATTTAGATGCCTAGTTGCCACTATTTTCCCTTATCTCCCTCGTATTCTTTGTTTTACTTTACTTTTACTTTCAATTCCCTATTTAGATAGCCCAATTGCCACTATTTTTCATTATTTCTCTTTCATAATTTTATGGTTCTTGTGTTAGAAAGTGAAGTCCACCAAGATAGCTGGGAGGGGGGTGAATCAGTTATCTAAATAAAACAACTTTTATTAACCTTATTAGATCTAAAACATGTAGTTAACATAAGAAACAACCATAGAAAATATGACCATACATAATGACATGAAATTTTTTAACTAGGGAAACTCTTGATCAAAGAGGAAACCCTAGTGGGGATGATACACACAAAAATATGTACTAATATGAAAATTCCTTGTGAGAGGATGGACCCTGTTAGGAGTCTATGAAATACATTCAGTACATATCAGTCCTTGTTAGGAGACTGTGAATCCTTGCAAGGAGATTCTAACACTATTAGGAGTTAAGGAAGATACAAGGACCCACTATCCAAACAACTTCAAGGGAAAGATCACTAAACACACTATCCAACTGATCTCTGTATTATCCAAATAAAATAATACCAAATATAACCAATCTCAGCAACTTCTCTTCTCTCCTATGACTGTGCCAAAACTGCACCAAATGCTTCACCAGATCTCAATACTAGATCTTCTCACTTTGCATCACATAACAATCCCTTAGATCACTAATGCTCATGATTTCATCTTCACATCTTACATCACATATATATCAATCAAGGAAAACAATCCTTCCTTTATACCGCAAGGTGACCTCACATTAGTGGGTTACACTTTTTTAAACATGCTAATTTTTGTTGAAATAACACATTTCTAATAAAATCTGATGATTTAAGCTTTGAGAGGTTCCATTTGAAATAATTAATTACAAATGTCTAGTTCAAAGCCTCTTAGATAAAAAAAAAACATTGATATAACATTTATACTCATTCATACCTACAATAGAGTCTCCTTCGCACCTATTAAAATGCTAACAAAAAGTCACCTCAACTTTATCTTTTGGTAGATCAAATGAATCCATTTGAAAAACCTATCTATGGAGTAAGGTACTACTTAGAAAAATCTTTCCAATGATTATAATGTTAATATATATTTAGTTTATTATGACTTTTTATTTTTAGTTTTATTAAACATAGATATTTCACCATATGTCTACCTCTATATTTGATGCTTATGGAAAATAGTAAATGAGAGAAAAAAATTCTAAAAACATCTATGCTCTAGGTATTGAAGTTCTGTTATATATATAAAAAAATGATATTGGACAAATACATGACAAGTTATAAGTTATGTAGTCAAGGTATGTCAAAATTACGGTTTATTCAACTTTAAACATTAATAAAATATGAAATAATCATGATAATATCATAAAAATAATTGCATTCCTTCCATATGGATGTTACAAAAATAAATTCACAAGAAGCACAATGATATCTATTTTAGAAAGAAAAAAAATTGCTCTATGAAAACAATGTAACTCTTTGAAAATGAAATTTTTAGAAACATGCCGATTTTCGTGGGAGAAAGAAATAACCATTCAAATAAATTCAAAAAAAAAAATAACAAATATATTTAGAATATAGACATAAAATACTAATAGACTCTAATTTACTTCATCCTCCAATTTCGAACGGTTTGACAACAATATGCATCCAAATCTGATTTTGTTTTTCAAAATGTAGAGTTCAGTGTCTGTTCTGGGAAAAAAGTGTAACCCACTAATGCGGGTTCACCCCGCACTCAACATTCATAATTGAATCAGCCAATTAGGCTTAACCAATTACAAAATATAAAACATTACAGGTGACATAATATTTCCATATTCACACAAAACTGTCAATTTACAAACTTAATAAATCTTCACACATGCAACCTCTGAATATGCTGACTCATCCAAGTCATCTCAGAAATGTCTTCAACCTCTATATAACTTTTCTTTTCCAGATTATATCCCTATTAGGAGATATAATTTGATTATCACAAACTACTTCTTAGGAACTCTATTAGAATATAGTTTCCACTAGATCTCTTATGACTGGCCCAAATACTTTAATTTTTGTATGCACTCTTAACCATAATATTAGGTCACCATAAGAAATATGTCATCAGCACCGCATAACCTCATCTACAATTCTCAATGTGTGCTAATTCAAACTTTGTCTGCTACTCTTCTAATCTTCAGTATAATTAGTATGTTAACATCAATGACAAACATAGTCATGAATGCAACATGTGACTACTATAGAAGTGCTAGAATAGTCCTCCATAGGACATATTCAACATTCATGCTAACATCCTTTTATTCTTTTCTTTACTTGACTTTTACTTTTTCCCTATTTAGATGACCCACTTGCCACTATTTTCCCTTAAATTTCTCTCCCATGCTTTTGTAGTTTTTACTCTCATTCAACACAATTAAAAGTATGGTTTTTACTCTCATTCAACGCAATTATAATTATGATAGAAGCAAAATTTGAGAAATTGTTTAAACTAAGTTTTCAAAGAGAATGTTTTATCCTTCTCTATATCCATTTATTTTGCAAAATTTTAAGTCAATCTAAAAAATAATATTAATAAAAATATATTTGTTTAAAAAAATTTAGGAACACAATTTTTATGAAGAACAAAACTTTTCAATTATAAAAAAACTAGAGACTTTTAAAAACTTTAAAATATTACAAATTTCTAAACTTATACTTTCCTTCTAGATGTAATATATAACTATAAAAAGAAGGTATGATATAATCATTCACGATGTTACAAATGATATACAACTATAAAAAGAAGATATGCTATAACCATTTAAGATGTTAGATATATCTAAGCTTAAATATGAGGAAATTAGTCATAATTAGAGTTAAATTGTAATATGAATTTCCAAGTGGCATAGATATAAGTTTTAATTTTAGCTTTCTATAATTTTCTCTCTTTTATATTTTAATATCATATTTTTTTGTAATTATATTAATTAAAAGACATTTTACTAGATATTGCAAACCATGTGAGCGTTATTTGAAATTCCTTCCAATAACAAATAAGGAGAATACACTGCCCTAGCATTTATCATATATTCCTTTTACCTTGCCCTACTCTTGAACAATATGTTGAATAAGCAGGGAAAAATGAATGATGGAACTAGAAAAATAGGAAGATGGGGAAAGCTAAGAATGCCAAACCAAGGTATCGACTACATTTTTTTGCTACCAAAAGTAGTGCTTTATTATTCTCAAGGTCATGGTCATGGCCCACACATTCTGCTATTTTTTATTCCTTTTTCTTCTTTAGAATATTCTTCACTACTTCAAATTGATTATATTCTATGGTAAAATGTAGACCAGATTTGGGATTGGCTTTCAAACCCTACTGGTTATGAGGGAGCCTGTCTAGATCCAAAGTACTTTTGTCACCAAAAATATTTGGAAAGCTTGGGAGTCTATCAAGCCTTGGCTTCGATGGCCTGGGAATGGATTTTGTGATGATCTTTCGTTCAACCAACAGAACATTTGGTGGTCTCCTCTTTTTTCCCAACAAGGGATTCCTCTTGCTAGAATTCAAGGTGTTAGTGTTCTTCACTTTCACAAGCATGGAATTCAAACCCCTAAGGATGTCTTCTCTAGAGCCACCATGAGTCTCCAATCCTAGAATGATCTCCGAGTTCAGTTTCGGCTCATCCACCCAGATTGTCAGACTTTTGACTTGCTGGTTTCTGCCATTCTGCCTCACCTCTTGCACAAGTTGGGAATTCAATCTGTCAGACCATGGTGGAAAGACTGGAAGTGGTATCCTGCCACTCCATTCACCAGTTACAAACCTAAGCTTGGGTGTTCTTGTCTTATGCATCATTTGCCCATGATTGACTCTGTCAATCACTGCTGGTATCTTTCCTCTTCTCAAAAGAGTGGGGGATGGAGATTTCGCATCATTTGGGATGCTGTTACTGAGCCTAAAATTGCTCATTTTTCCTGGTGTTTGTTATACCAGGGCTTGCCCTTGGGAGCTAGGCTCAGGCATTTGGGGGTTCCTGACCCTAAATGCCCTTTTTGTGGTCACTCAGAGATGCTCATGCATATTTTTTGGCTTTGTCATCGTGCTCAAAACTACTGGAGTTGGATTCATGAATTTTTTTCTCCCTTCAGGCTAGAGCTCTTTTCTTGGCACATGGTTCTTCTCGATAACTCTCCTAGAATGCCTTCCTAGTTCACCTAGATATGGCACTCTTTTCAGCTTGAAATTTTGTTTACTCTATGGAAAGATAGAAATGCTATGCTCTTTTCTCATAGTTGCCAAGATAATCATGTTTCTCTTTTTGATAAAGCTTGTATTTGTAACAATGTTATGATGCAGATCCAGGTGCAAGCTGACAAGGTGGCCCTGGAGGTTGCCCATTTATAGGAGTTGCTCCAGCACTGGGGCAATGCCCCTTGCACTATTTCCTGAGTGCCTCAAAATTCTCTCTTAGCTAACCGTACGCAGCCAAGGGGCCAACGTCATAGCCAAAGATCCTCTGCTAGACACTCTAGGACTCCGCAACAATGGCGTCGCTACTCTGCCTCTCCTCCTCCTCAGAGGGATGTGGGTTCTAGGTGGCCTCTTGTGCTTTTCCACTCCTGTTGCTTTTTCTCGGCCCTCGGCCTCTGCTCCTATTAATCAGGGAAAGTTCCCTCGCCTGGCTCTAGCTATCTCGCCCAGGCAGGAGGAAGGAGAAGTTGAAAAAGAAGATCCAAAAGATGGATGGGCCATTCCTGATCAGGCTCCTGTGCCCAATGTCTGGGGCAATCCAGATGACAAAGATACTCCTCCCTCTTCTGCTACTGCTCTCACAACCTAAGGGTTTCTGGTTTTATAATTTTTTGATGAATAGTTGTTTGTTTCTGGCCTAAGTGTCATGTGAACTTGCGGGGTGATTATTTCCCCCAGCCCCTTTTTTGTGAATATTGTACTTTAATATTTCTATTAATAGTGAAGGCCTCTATTCATCAAAAAAATGTAGACCAGATTTATGATCTAAACTATAGATTTCAATGTAGTCTGGCATTAAGGTAATGAAATCATTCTAGTTTTTTTTCATGGCGGCTACATGAATTTCACATCGTCCAGACTTATCCTTCTCCAACATTAACTCCTTATGCCAAGAATGATCATTCAATATTGCAACCAAAACCTCTAGTTTTCCTCCATGCATGAATGCATGTAGATGGTAGATCACGCCTGTACCCAGCTCAACCCAATTCATTTCAAGAAATCTCATTACCTCAGTAAATATTTCATGCCAAAATAAAAACTGCACAAATTTCTTATCTTCCTAAGAGGTTGCCTCCATAGGAGATTGATGGGTTTCCGTAGTATCATTATACGGCAATGCTTCCAAAAAATTAGATTTAACTGTTTGTACATGGTCATTCCTAGAAGCTATTGTTAGAGTTGTCTCTCCAAACTTATTATGCTATAAGGCACAATTCCCGTCGTGATGAAGTAGAATTTTGATGAAATATCAATTACCACTTTTCACAGCCTCATGCAATGGTATATTATCATCATTATTTTGAGCTCTAGCCAAAGACGGATTCATTTGAAGGACCCACTCAACAATATGTTTATGGAATTGGTATCCATTAATCGCTAGTTAATTACAGAGGCCTTGGCAATAGTTCTCTGCAATGGCAATAACTAAAAATAGAAATTGCATTCAAATGTGATAAGATACACACCCATTGAATATTTTGTAATTATAATTTTCAAAGATACACATTGTTAAAAAAATTGTGAAAGGTAGATGGATTAGACATAAGATTGTTGAATAGACAAATGAAAGACTTTGAAAGTTCCAACTTTGAATTCATTGAATTTGCATTGAAATCTACCTCGCTGAGAAAAGTTAGGACAATATTTGTGTGATCATCTTTCCATACCCTAAAAAATAATTGATTATTGAAAATTTTGTGGCTTTATTTGATTTTGTCATCTATGTTGGCAGAAGTAATTTCTCCCACACATAGGCAATCAATGCAATCAGTTGAAACTGAACTACAAAGGATGTTTAGTGTTTGTTTTGACTGTCCTAAATATCTACAGATAATTAAAAACATAATTGCCACATTTCCTATAAACCAGCAAATAGTTGAAGACAATTTCTAATCTATTCCCTAATAAAATGGTTGAATTCTTCCACTCATACTTTGTTCTCAGCCCACGTAGAATGCATTTATAGAATCACATTCTTTTATGATTTACTTCTATTATTAGCAGTCTTCTATATATATAGAGGCAATGTAATTAGTTTTTGGTATTAGTTAATTAAATATTTGTTCTTGTTCAATCTATTGTAACAATTGTTACAGTTTTCTATTTATGGTTTTGTCATATATAGATTTCTTGTTTATCAATCTACTTGAGTAATTTTCTTCACATGTATCTACTGCAAGCTTTTGGTCTGCCCGCCCATATTGTATTTGGTATATCATAATTTATGTCATGTTAAGGTGGGAAGATATTAAAAAATGTCAAAATTGAATACTGTTGCAAAAAAAAAGTCCTACTTTGCATGGAACCAGGGGAGAGTGAGGAGAATCAGCGTGTCCAGAAGTACAAATGGACCAAATTGTCATGAAAATTATTTGGTCCAAAAAATTTTAAAAATGTTAACAAAAATTATATTTTATTACTAAAAAATTAAATAAATTCTTTAAAAAAAATATTTTAAATTAAATATAATAAAAATATTCACTAATAACAATTTATGAACACTAATTTTATTTTTAAAATATTCAAATTTCCTTTAAATTAGAGAATATCATTTGTTAATGATGTAACTTGTCAACAATTGTCTGTAACACTCTCAGACACTTCCATTCTTCCCCTTTCTTTACTTCTACCTGTATTCCATTCTTTATAGTTTTATACCACGTTAAAATAGGTATAATTTTTTTTAAGATAGTTATATTTCTCAAGATAGGTATAACAATGGATCAACTTGCTTCCATTGTTTTATACCACGTTAAGATAGGTATAACAATGTATGAACTTTCTTCCATTGTTTGTGAGGTACCTGCTAGATGAGTCAAGGAAAATATAAAAGGTCATGTTGTGGTAGTGAGTGTACTATATGTGGGTAGAAAGTTGGCAAATAGGGAATTTTTGTACTAGATCCCAATTTTAATCGAAGAAGTGGTGACATGGGATGCACTTTGAGTGGTACATCTCGATGTCCAAAGACTGACGTGAGTAGAAGGGGTGCCATTGGAGAAAGCCAAGATGATGGCATAGGTAATTCCTATATTATGGTGGATGTGTTGAATCCAATGGGTAAATTTGCACCTCTTTGTGCCAACATGTGAAAATACCAATTTAGCTCAGTTTCCATTATGGACTCCATGGCTACTATTACCTTATGGTCACATAAATCATCGTCAATATCCTTTTTTGTGTAGTTATTTCTAACTTTTTCAAGTGTGAACTCATCTTCAGGCGAAGGTGAAGGAGGTAATTGTGGAAACTCAACATTTTCTTTCTGTTGTCATTTTATTGTCTCGTGATTCTTGAAACCTAGTGTCAAAGTTCTTGGTATAAAGTTAATGTCATTAGTGAAAATACCATTGAGGTCTTTGTTTTGGTCCATTTTTCTCTTCTGGGATTGTATGTTTGGCATATGAAAGAATGCACTCTATGACTATAGTAAACTTAGGATAACTAGGGAAATCTTTGTTGGGGGATTTTTTGGATTTTGAAATGTGAGAGAAAACAAAGGAGACTATTTTTTTGGATTTTATAATTTTGGGATGTCAATGCAATCTATGTGAATATCTAGAATGATACCTAACGTGTAGGTATTGTACTCTAAGAGATATTTTATAAGCTTCAAAGGTAAATTGTCTATGCAACCAAATGATTCTATGGACTATCTTGATTTCAAAAGGTAGAACAAAAAAATGACAAATTCTAGGAATGATGTCTATGAATAAGACAAACATTTAATTAGAATGATAAGTGCCTAAGAAAAGAAAAGTAGATAAATTTGTGGATCAAAATTTTCAATGAAGTCAAGATAATATGCAGGACCACTATAGGAATATTCTAAGAAAATACACCTCTAATTTGGCAAATGACTCTAGAAAGTGTAATACTTTGACCCCATGATATGCAAGCTATATTTGTTTTCTGGATTTTTCAAACTGAAATGATGAGTATGCAAGGTAAAGAAAGGTTCTAAAATCTAAATGTGAAAAATGAAAATATTCACAAGGTTTCAAGATCAAAGACTAGGATAATGTTTTTGGACCCATTTTGATTTGGGGATTTCTATGTAGGACAATATTATAGGAATTGTCTCAATTCAGTTTTCTCGATGTAGGACAGTGTTCTAGGACCAATATTGGAGATGTGTACAAAATAAAAAATCTAACAATTAGTATATAGATGGAGAACTAACTCAAAAAAGAAATGATTAGTGTATCTTTAACACCTTTCTCAAGCTACAAATTTTCACAAAGTGTGTCACAACAAAACAATCATAGACAATCAATCTAACCTAAGGTCAATGGCTTCAATTATAATATTATAGGCTCATTTCTCAGATTCCCATCAACTTACACTATCCTATCACCATAATAGAACATGAAAGTCCTCTTAAAGGTGATTGTGTTTTTCCCTTTTTCTAGGTATTGTTGGGATGTTAATGAAGATCATTTTCTAAGTGATTGTAGTACACATACATGATGGGGATCTTATCTTTGGGGGGTTATTCACTCCCCTCACACTATAATAAGGAAATGATCTCAAGATGAATCCAATGGCCTCTAATTAACAAGGTTTTAGTCAAATCTATGGAGTCTACCCAATCAGTTTGTACATGTGTGAGACATTGAAGTCTCTAGTTGACCATGCTAGCTACTTAGGCACATTTTTGAAATCCAAACTATCATGGACACGCCTCACCTAAGCTTGGTTAGATATAAGACTACATTTTTCTCAGAGTCTTGTTTCTATACTGACGAGATGAATTTTCACATAGGAAGTCATTCTTTAGAGGTTAGGCACACCTCCAGATAGGCCTCTCTAAAAATGAAAAAGAATTTTAATCTAATAGAATGTCTAAGGTCACCAAAGACACAAGACACCAAGTTAATAGAATTAAGCACCAAAAGGTCAAATGTTCATTAGTATACCATCCATACAAGTACATGGGTTCATTTTTAAGAACTAAACCAAATGATATTTTCCTTGTTTAGTTTTAAATAAAGGTCAATCTCAAATGTATTTATTTTTTCATATTTTTAACAACCACATCAATTTAAGCACCAAACTAAGAGATGATTTTTTTATGTGTGTTCATACACTATTTGTTTTAGGTGTACTAAAATAAAGATGAATTAATCTTTTAGACTAGAAAATTTAAACCTATTTCTATGCCATAAGATACAAAGAAAATGTTAGTACTGAAAACCTAGCAATTAGTCTTGGTAAATCCTAAGTGCACTAAGTTTAATATCACAACAATTGAAAATTTTAGAGATTTTCAATATCTTATCCAATTATGTGTTAAAATATCTTTCTGCAATTTTTGCTTCCAAGGAATTAACTCTCTCTCTCTCTCTCTCTCTCTCTCTCTCTCTCTCTCTCTCTCTCTCTCTCTCTCTCTCTCTCTCTCTCTCTCTCTCTCTCTGTCTCTCTCTCTCTCTCTCTCCTCTCTCTCTCTCTCTCTCTCTCTCTCTCTCTCTCCATCACAAACATAACATGAGCCTATTGGCTATAAAAGTTTTTCATATTCTTGATTTAAAGGTTTTTTTAGTTATGATTAGATTCTTGTAAGTAGATTCATATTTGAGTTGAAGCTATCACTTCTAAATTCATACCTTTATTGCATAAACAAAATCATATTATTAATGACCTACCTATTGAACTTTTGTACCCCTTCGATACATCCATTGCACACATAAATGCAAATTCCCATTTATTTATTATGTGGAAGACATTCTCTTTGTTCTACCTTAAAATGGATGTACTCATTATTTAATACCTTTTTGTTGTCATCCATTTACTAAATTTATGGACTATGGATGGATTCATGCACAAAATAGTGAGAATGCGCCACCCAAGAAAAGATGAATCACAACTGAAGCTACAATGATCCAAATGAGATGCGAACCTAGGAACTTGATATAGGATAGGTCCTAATTATAATTTGATCATCACACAAGCCAACTTGAACGTATGAAGAATTCCCAACTTGATCTCTCAGACTATAAAATAAGAATAATACTGAGCATAAATTTTAAATTGGTTGATGCAAGATTACTTCGAACCCAAGATTCTCTTGCATCACATATCCTTGGATGATGTAGATTCCATGAACCATTCATGAAAATTCCAATTCATAGTAGAATGTGACAAGTAAGGAACCAATGGTAACTGATTGTAAACAAGCTCCAAAAATAAAAATAAAGTTACAATATTGGTGCCACAACTATAATCAAATATAAATGATGTCTCTAAGAACTGAATGGGATTCTCCTTCACATAAGCATGATCAACTTGAACAAAGAAATGACACATCAAGTGAAGAAAGAGAATCATTAATATCAATATCCAAATAAGGTGAAGAAGATTCTCCAACTACAATGAATTTTCCTTCAAATAGAAGATAAATCTGCTCAAATATGTCTCCCAAATCTAAAATGTGAACTCCACAAATAATGAACCAATATTTGGAAAATAATAATCCTAATCAGGAATACAAATAGATATATCTTGTAATGAGTCTCTAGAATCACCAACAAGAGATGAATGTGTGATCTTACCTATAGAAGTAGGAGTTGTAGGCAGAGTCGTTGGGTCATCCTTACTCTCAATTTATGCATTATATTCAATCTCATAGATATTGTTTCATCATTATAGTGAATGTTATCTACATCATCAAGTGGAAGGAAACAATCTGCAATCAGATCATTAGAAAATGGAGGAACGGGTGGATCTCCAAAATGCTCCCAAACAAATGTCCAAAAGTTACATGTGTGGATATTGAATAGATAAGATCTTGGAGTACATATCATGACATAAATTTAAATCAAGACTCAAACCAATGAATCCTTTAATATGACCATTTTTATCTTCCCAAACTATTTTATTCCACTTTATCTTTTTCTTAGAAATGAGTCCATAAAGATGAGGTTAGAGATTAAGCAATCTACAATGTGTGATGATTCCTTTTTTTCATGACTCTTAATTATCCCTAGTCAATGTTATTATAGCAGGTTGTGTTCTATATCCCATGATTACATCAATGATACACTTTTCAAATTATAAATTAAGATCAACAATCAATTACACTCCACAATTAGGCTATAATAGACTTAGATCACTATGCAAAAGACTAAATGAACGTCTATGCATTACAATTGAAAAACTAAGTTAAATTCTAAAAAAACAATTTATTCTCAAAGATTGAAGATCCAGAAAATGCCAAAGGAGGACTGAGCCCTTGTGCCATTTCTCTCCTCAAGTCCCTCAGGTGGTCATGCATTCTCAATACAAGTCCTTGCTCCAAATGATTGTAAACTTCATTTTTCAAAAGAAACTTTTCTTTAAGTCTTTCCATTGCATGGTGAACACTCCATCCTAATCCCCCCAATATAATTTTGACTAAACTTATTAGATTGCCCATAGAAAAACAAGCAATGTTCATGAAAACCTACTTTTCTTCACCATACAATGCATCAAAACTTATTTTGAGTCTCTGTCTTACATCTTGAGGTAGTTTATTTTGAGATTTAATGAACTCTGACCCCCAAAACCTCCGATCTCTACCACTAATGTGTCTACCTAGAACCTGAAGAAATATAGGTAAGCCAACACACACATTTATGAAGAAGTCAATGAGCATCTCATAGATGCTACAAGGATGGGCTTAGCCAAATACATGCCATAAGAAGAGTTATTTGGCATATTTTATTCTCATTCCTCTTACATTGTACAACTAACAATGATTCATGCACTTGTGAGCACACTAGATTTGTGGGTTGTTACAATAATAAGACTATTACCAGACTTATTTAATAAATCCATTACCCATAGAGCATTTAACTGCTTCACATGATCGATGTCATCTACAACAATTAGAGAGCTTGAATGCCTTGATAGATGATCTTTGAAAGTTCTTGTTCCTTCCTTTGTACTTATAAAATTGAGATCACAATCAAAGGGGTCTCTTAGACACTTTTGTTGTAGGAAAGGTAATTGTCCTGTCATAGACTTCTCTCGCACATCAAACACAAAACTTGATCTTCTATAATTTAAATTCTTCTTGTAGAACTACTCTTTGGTGAGAGTTGTTTTCCCAGCTCTTCCCATACCAAAAATGCCCACTACCTGAGTTTTATGCTTCCCTTTTTCCTACCAACACTGATTTTAAAAATCTTGTGCAAGTTCATCAAGGCATTTCTTTTCAAAATCTTCCAAAAGACTATTAAGTTCTATTGGATATTCAACAACATGTAAACATGTTTTCCTTTGTACTTCTTTTTGTATGGATGCTACTATTTTTTGCAATCACATTTATTGAAGCATTATAAAATAGGACAAGGACTTCATGAGAAAATTGTTAAACAAAATTTGAAAGAAACATATAAAGACCAATGATCAAAATATTACCTATTAAATTCTTCATAGGCTGTAAGTGAAAGAGATTCAAGGCCTTCTCTTCATGCATTTAGCATCTCCAGTTACTTCTCTTTCTCTTTATATTTAATGAGTTCTTTAGCATATACTCATATTTCTATATGGCACAAATTAGTAGGTTTCACTTGATAAAATATCAGGATAGTTTTTGTCGTACTTTGTAACATGAGAACTAGCTCAACCAAACACCAAGCTGACTCTGAATGTGTCTGTGCCGACACATTCAGCAGATAATTAATTTACTTTGCTAACACACGAGAGGAATACTTTTGTCAAAGTTGTCCTACACGAGAGGTTTGCATGTAGAGCCCAGAGACAGCGAAGGGAAACGCGTTTGACATAAATAGAACCAGCGTAGAGGTACGAATGGACCAAATTATCCAATGAAATGTATTTGGTAGCGTCTGTGCATGAACCCAAATACATACCGCCACATAAGGACAAATTAAATCGATTGCATAGCTCTAGAGAAACCATCTCGGAATGGACCGGCATCACTATCGTTTATAAGTACTATTTTGTTAATACTTGTTAAATTCAATTAAATAGCACTTGTATCAACGAGGTGCAATGTTTTCCTTTATAATAATATATGTTATATTATATTTAAGAAGTATACTTGTATACAATTTTTTAAAAATTTATGTACAAATTTATTGATTTTCTTATAATAAGATAAAAGAATTATAGAAGACCCAAATAAGTAATTATGAAAAAAAAATTACATTGGTTACTCAACGTTTAATGCTAAGAGATCTACAGGCTTATAGGGAAATTTATTACCTGTTTGAAGTACAAATCTAGATTTCTATCCAGTATTCCTTGAAATTTCCCAACTAATCAGATGGAAAGCCGCATGGTATAGGATAGAAAGTTTATGCTCCACTTGTCCAACCAAGTCCACCCAAGTCCACATCATCTCATAAGCTAAGCCCTAGCTTTTACTTTATGATTTCTCAGTACCTAACCAAGAATGTCGTTGCCAGGGAAATCTGTGTTTGGTGTCTATAGAAGTTGGAGGTGGAAAGCCTGGGTGTGAATTACAGTGCATAACCGTTGAAGAAAAAGGCTAGGGCATAAAAAATGTAAACGAGAATGTTCCTACATATAACAAAATACCAACTCGACTGACTTCCCACCAGGTCCATAATGACCCTTCCCACCACTATTGAAAAATCCATCCCAAAGATACTGGAGTTCTTGTCGTTAATTGTAAATGAATGAAGTAGTAGTTCTTCATGAAAAAAATTAGCAACAGATGATGAGTTCAATGCGGTGAGGCAACAGACAAGGACTTGAATGCAGAAAAGAAAAGTTACAGTTGAGTGCGGAAAAGAAAAGATAAGATATTGTACTTTAATTATTAAAAAAATGATTTTTTCTATTGTCTTAATTTAAGATAATTAAAATTAAAAATGTAATTTAAATTTAAAAAATGCATGTAAGACAAAAATAACATTTTGTCTTAAATTAACATCTCAAACAACTCTATTATGTAGTAGTCTCATCAAAGAGACAAATGATAATTCTGAACCATTCCATAGTTGGAGAAGCCTGGGTATTGTTTCAACATTCCTTCAACTTGCGAACATTTTCATATATGCACATCATTCACCATTTCAAGCTCGCTTATACCTCTAATTTATGCAAATTTGGTGTACTCTTTGGCAACCTATTTTCTTTTTCTATAGCGGTGGTAATACTAACAGATAAAATAAGCGACGGCTTTCAATACGTGAAAAATTAATTGCCGGCCTGAGAAATATGACTTCCCTTGGAAGGTCATTTCCACATAAAATAGTCTATCAGCTAATATTTGTAATATTAATATTTTAATATAAAAAATTGTAAATATAAATATTTTTTAAATTTTGTATGTTTTGAGTATTTATATTCTAATGTTTTAAGTTTAGTCTCTATTTTTTATATTTTTTTATCATAAGTCAAAACTATTTAGGTGATCTTTATTTGTACACACCTACTCTAAAAATAAATAGACGAATATAGTTTTTTAAGATGAAAAACATAAATTTTGAGAACAAAAAATTTAAGATCAAATTCATATAAAAATTTAACGTGTGAACTTTATAACCATAATCATGCAAATATTAAAAATTACAAAATTAAGATTAGGGCCATAAATGCAATCCTCACTTTTAATATTTCACTATTCATGTTTTGGTCTATAAGAATCTTATGGTTGCAAGGCTAAGAAGGTTTTGAGTTAAATCATAAAAATGTGCATTACAAAAAAATATTCCACATTAACATTGAGCTAAGAAGGTTTATCTCTCTCTCTCTCTCTCTCTCTCTCTGAACTTTTTTAAACTCAACTTTTTATTTTAGGTCAATTTGAGTCTAGATTATTTAATTACATTTGATGAATAGGGGCCTTTTTCATTAAAAATAATATAAAAAGTACAGTATTCACTAAAAAGGGGGCTGGGAAAACAAATCACCCCGCGAAGAGTCACACGACAACTATGGGGGAAGCATACAACTATTCATCAAAAAAACATATAAAAGAAACCCTCGAGCTATGAGTCATCATAATTGCCCCAAACATTGGGCCTAACGATCTAGTCAGTAAGCGACCATCCATCATCTTTTTCTTTTTCTTCATTCTTCGGTTCTCCATCCTCCTGCCATGGAGAAATAGCAAGCGCCAGATGGGGGAATTTATCAGAAGTGGTAGGAGGCCATGCATGGACATTGGTTGAAGGCCAAGATTAAGCAGTTGCAATAGAAATAAGTAGAAAAGGCCAGCCAGTAGCCGAAGCCCTCCGGGTTGGAGGAGAGGCAGAGTGGTGATGCTAAGAGCGTGACGTTCTGGAATTCTTGGTAGAGGAACTTCAGTTATGATGGCGGCCCCGAGGTGGCGTGCGGTCAGCCGAGAGGGAATCTGGTAGCACCTGAGCTATAGTATGGGGGGCATTTCCCCAATGTTACAACAACTTCTATAAATGGATGACCTCAAGGGCCACCTTATTAGCTTGCACTTGAATGTTAATCATGACATTATTACATAAACATGCCTTAGCATAAAGAGAAATACTGATATCTAGAAAGTTGTGAGTAAAAAGAGAAGCATTTTGGTCTTTTCATAAAGAAAACAAAATCTCATGGATCTTGAAAGCATGCCAGATTTGGGTATACTGGGAAGGCATTCTAGGTGAATCACCCAAGAGCACCATATGCTAGGAAAAAGGCTCAGGCCAGAAAGGCATTAAAAAGTCATGTATCGAATTCCAATAGTTCTGAGCTTGACGACAAAAAAAAAAAAGTGCATAATGGTTTTAGAATGCCCACAAAAAGGGCATTTAAGATCAAGCACACCCAAATGCCAAAGCCGAGCTCCCAAAGGAAAACCCTAGTAAAGAAAACACCAAGAAAAATGAGCAATCTTGGGCTCAATAATAGCATCCCAAATATTGCAAAAATGCCACCTCTAGTTTTCTAGGAAGATGAAAGGTGCCATCGATGATTGAGAGAATCAATCATAGGTAAATGAGGCAGAAGCCAAGAATACCAAAGCTTGGGTTTGTAACTGATAAATGGTGTATCAGGGTACCATTTCGAGTCTTTCTACCAAGGTTTAACTAAGTGAATTCCTAGTTTATGTAGGAAATGAGGCAGAATAGCCGAGACAAGAAAGTCAAAAGTCTGACGATCTGGGTGGGTGAGCTAGAACTGAACATGAAGATCATCCCAAGAGTGGAGACTCATAGTGGCTCTGGATAAAAATCCTTGGGTGTTTGAATGCCATGTTTAAAAAAATGAAGAGTACTCATCCCTTGGAATTTGGCCAGAGGAAGCCCTTGTTGAGAAAAAAGAGGGGACCACCAAATATTATGTTGGTTGAGAGAAAGCCCATCATGAAAACCATTCCCAGCCCATCGAATCCAAGGCTTGACACCTTCCTAGCATCTCCAAATACTTTTGGCAACAAAAGTACCCTGGATATGAACAGGGCTCTTCATAACTAGAAGGGTTTGAAATCCAATCCCCTCCCAAGAAGGCTTGTGTAGCGGATACCCTGAAGAGATGCAATGTCAAAGAAAAATATTCTAGGTCTCATTTCCTCTGAGACACCGCACAATCCATTTCGCAGAAAGGGCCAAACCCTATTTTTGAGTATCTAACAAACAAAGCCCACAAGAGGCCTTAGGTAGACAACATAATTCTCAGGCCACTCTATGAAATCCATGATGATCAACACTAGAAGCCCAAAGGAAATCCCATAGCAGTTTCTCAAGATTTTGGTAAGAAGCTTTTGAAGGAGCCCAACAAGAGGTGTAGCACACATGTGTAGCAACCAAGTCTTTGGAGCATCTATGAAATTTCCCAGTGAGAGAGAGAAGCTTGATGATCCAATAGGTAAGCGTCTTTTTTATTTTAGCTAAAACAACATTCCATAACTCAGTAGAAGTTGCTTTAATGGAAAAAGGAATGCCAAGGAAACAAAAAATTTACCCATGTTGAATCATGGACCATCCAAACTGAGAAAACCAGGGCAGATCGGGAAGGGTAGATTTCTTGAAGCACAAGGTTTTATGCCACTAGATGGTGGAACTAGAGGCCAGGCGAAAAGTTTCTAAACATTACAAGGCTGCCTTGATATTTTGTTCATCTTCTTCAAGAGTGATAAAGGAATCATCAACAAAATGACCATTAACCAATTGCTGGGTAGACTCTAGTAAAGAAATGCCACAAACTCGATCCATAGAAATGGAATGAGATAAAAAATTGAAGATCAAAGTCATATAAAAATTTAACGTGTGAACTTTATAACCATAATCATGCAAATATTCAAAATTAAAAAATTAAGATTAGGGCCATAAATGCAATCTTCACTTTTAATATTTCACTATTCATGTTTTGGTCTATAAGAATCTTATGTTTGTAAGGCTAAGAAGGTTTTGAGTTAAATCATAAAAATGTGCATTACAAAAAAATATTCCACATTAACATTGAGCTAAGAAGGTTTATCTCTCTCTCTCTCTCTCTCTCTCAAAACTTTTTTAAACTCAACTTTTTATTTTAGGTCAATTTGAGTCTAGATTATTTAATTACATTTGATGAATAGAGGTGTTTTTCATTAAAAATAATATAAAAAGTACAATATTCACTAAAAAGGGGCCCAGGGAAAACAAATCACCCCGCGAAGAGTCACGTGATAACTATGGCAGAAGCATATAGCTATTCATCAAAAAAGCATATAAAAGAAACCCTCAACCTATGAGTCATCATAATTGCCCCAAACATTGGGCCCAACAATTTAGTCAGGAAGCGACCATCCATCATCTTTTTCTTTTTTTACATTCTCCAGTTCTCCATCCTCCTGCCAGGGAGAAATAGCAAGCGCTAGATGGGGGAATTTATCAGAAGTTGTAGTAGGCCATGCAGGAACATTGGCCGAAGGCCGAGTTGAAATAGTTGCAATAGAAATAAGTAGAGGAGGTCAGCTAGTAGCTGAAGCCCTCCAGGTTGGAGGAGAGGCAGAGTGGCGATGCTAAGAGCACAACATTCTGGAATTCCTGGTAGAGGAACTTTGGTTATGATGGTGGCCCCAAGGTGGCATGCAATTAGCCGAGAGGGAATCTGGCGGCAACTGAGCTACAGTATGGGGGGAATTTCCCCAATGCTACAACAATTCCTGTAAATGGATGACCTCAAGGGCCACCTTATTAGCTTGCACTTGAATCTTAATCATGACATTGTTACATAAACATGCCTTAGCATACAGAGAAATACTGATATCCAGAAAGTTGTGAGTAAAAAGAACATCATTTCGGTCTTTTCATAAAGAAAACAAAATCTCTGTCTTGAAAGCATGCCAGATTTGGGTATATTGGGAAGGCATTCTAGGTGAATCACCTAAGAGCACCATATGCTAGGAAAAAGGCTCAGGCCAGAAAGGCATAAAAAATTCATGTATCCAATTCCAATAGTTCCAAGCTCGACGACAGAACCAAAAAATGTGCATAATGGTTTCATAATGCCCACAAAAAGGGAATTTAGGATCAAGCACACCCAAATGCCGAAGCTGACCTCCCAAAGGAAAACCCTGGTAAAGAAAACACCAAGAAAAATGAGCACTCCTGGGCTCAATAATAGCATCCCAAATATTGCTAAAATGCCACCTCTAGTTTTCTGGGAAGATGAAAGGTGCCATCAATGAGTGAGAGAATCAATCATAGGTAAATGAGGAACAAGCCAAGAGTACCAAAGCTTGGGTTTGTAACTGGTAAATGGCATATCAGGGTACCATTTCTAGTCTTTCTACCAAGGTTTAATTGACTAAATTCCCAATTTATGCAAGAAATGAGGTAGAATAGTTGAGACAAGAAAGTGAAAAATTTGATGATCTATGTGGGTGAGCCAGAACTGAGCATGAAGATCATCCCAAGAGTGGAGACTCATAGTGGCTTTGGAAAAAAAATCCTTGGGCATTTGAATGCCACATTTTTGAAACTGGAGAGCACTCATCCCTTGGAATTTGGCTAGAGGAAGCTTTTGCTGAGAAAAAAGAGGGTACCACCAAATATCATGTTGGTTGAGAGAAAGCCCATCATGAAAACCATTCCTAGCCCATCGAAGCCAAGGCTTGACAACTTCATAGGATCTCCAAATATTTTTGGCAACAAAAGTACCCTGGATATGAACAGGGTTTGAAAGCCAATCCCCTTCCAAGCAAGCTTGTGCAGCAGATACCCTAAAGAGATGCAATGTCAAAGAAATTTTTTCTACGTTTCATTTCCTGTGAGACACCACGGAATCCATTTCGTAGAAAGGGCCAAACCCTATTTCTGAGTATCTAACAAACCAAGCCCAAAAGAGGCCTTAGGTAGACAACATAATTCTCAGGCCACTCTATGAAATCCATGATGATCAACACTAGAATCCCAAAGGAAATCCTATAGCAGTTTCTCAAGATTTTGGTAAGAAGCTTTTGGAGGAGCCCAACAAGAGGAGTAGTACAGATGTGTACCAACCAAGTCTTTGGAGCATCTATGAAATTTCTCAGTGAGAGAGAACGGCTTGATGATCCAATAGGTAAGCTTCTTTTTAATTTTAGCTAAAACACCATTCCATAACTCTATAGAAGTAGCTTCAAAGGAAAAAGGAATGCCGAGGAAACAAAAAATTTACCCATGTTGAATCATGGACCATCCAAACTGAGAAAACCAAGAGGGATTGGGAAGGGTAGATTTCCTGAAGCACAAGGTTTTATGCCATTGGATGGTGGAACCAGAGGCCAGGCAAAAAGTGTCTAAACATTACAAGGCTGCCTTGATATTTTCTTCATCTTCTTCAAGAGTGATAAAGGAATCATCAACAAAATGACCATTAACCAATTGCTAGGTAGACTCTAGTAAAGGAATGCCACAAACTTGACCCATAGAAATGGAATGAGATATCAAATAGCCAAAGCCCTCAGGTGCCAGAACATACAAGGAAGGAGCCATAGGACAACCATGCCAAATGGATTGGAAAAGCCCAAAAGTAGAGGATTGTCTACCATTGATGGTGATGCAAGATGAGGCATCCCAGAAAAGTATCTGCATAGATTGAAGAAATCTAGGGTCAAAACCAAGAGCGTGAAACATAGCTAAAATAAAAGGCCATGTAATGCAGCCATACGTTTAGTAAAATCAATTTTTTGAAAAAGGGCTTTCTGGTGAGACTTGCAAGCCCATTCCATACCTTCCCAAATGACAATGATATTATCAAGAATAAATCTTGATTTGATAAAGCTGAGCAATTTGAGGTAGGATCTGATGGATCTTGAGAGCCAAAGCCTTAGCAATGATCTTGTAAGAGACATTGAGAAAGGTAATAGGCCGCCAAGTACTGATATCCTCCAGGTCCCCAAATTTGTGAATGAATTTAATATTACCTTTGTTGATGATGTCCCCTAGAGACTGATAATGTTAGGCTTCAAGGAAGACCTGGTGAAAATCAGGAGTAATAGCATCTCAGAGGGCTTTATAAAACTCATAGGGAAAGCCATCACATCCTGGGACTTTATCACCAGCCATGGGAAAAATAGCTTCATGAAGATCTTGTAAGGTAAGAAGCTCATCATAGAAAGCACACTGAGAAGAGGAAACACATTGAGGCACAACAATAATGCAATCAACAAGAGCTTGGTCACTAGCAGGAGAAGATCCTTGAGTGGAAAAAAATTGTTCATAATGATGAACAAAGGCTTGCAAGATATCGAGAAGCTTGATGAAAATGGATTGACCTTCTTTAATCCTGGTTATGCCCACATTGGTGTGACAGGCATGAAGAGAAATAAAAAATTCTTTACAGGCTTGATCTTTGACTTTTAACTAGTGCATTTGAGCTTTGATATGAGCACCTCTGGTAGCATAATTGTTTGCAACTTGCTTCTAATGACGTATCTTGGTAAGGTGGAGTTGAAGGTCTTGATTGAAAGGATCATCAGCTAAGGCCTCTGTGGAAACATAAAGAGATTTGGTGTTGACATCGTAAGATCTACGGTGATATTTGGCAAGTTGTCTGCCATAAATGCACAAAAAATGTGTCGTACGTTGGATGACATCATTCCACCATTGAATCTAGCCAAGTGATTGTGATAGCCAAGGATCAAGGTTCCAAACCTGATGAATGTGAGCCATCATGGAGGGGTGGTGAAGAACAAAATTATTAAAAAAAACATGAGTGGTGGGAAGTCGTGACTTAGCTTTCTGTGAGACAATATTAAATTGAATGGGAAAATGATCTGACAAGGTCAAATTAACAAGAGGAGTAATCGGTAAGGCTTGCTTTTCAGAAAAAGATAAAAAATATTGTGCTGAAATCATAGCACTATCAGGCCTTTTATAAATTTTGTCAGAAGAGGCTCTAAAATTAGACCAAGTGTGCAAACCCCATATGGACGGTGGTGGCCAATATTGGGATTAAAAAGGCCTAATTTATTACGCATGTAGTACCAGGATTCTCTCTCACCAACTGTCCATTGAAAAGGTAAAAGGCCATCCTTGTCAGAAGCCACTTCGACCATATTAAAGTCACCACAAAAAAGCCAAGTTGCAGGTGGTAGAGAATCCACAAGCCAACGCCAAAGGTGAGATCTCTGAACAACATCATTTGGAGCATAAACATTAACTATGCCAAAAGAATGATTCTCAATAATGAAAGTGGCCCAAATAGATCTCTGCACAGGATCTGAGCCATGATTAACCAAAAAAGAATGCCAACGAGGAGAAAGGAGAGTAACAACTCCACCTCACCTAGCCTCATGCTAAGAACAGAGAGTAAGGATCTTAGGCCAAATAACCTTGCAGGTACCATCAAGCAAGAAATAGGAAATGTTAACTTCCTAGAGGCATAACACATCTAGATGACTAATATGACGACACACATCCCTGACAAAATACTTTTTGGGAAGGTCTGTCAAACCTCAAACATTCCATGAGATGTACTTCATGAGAAAATTATGTCGTCCATACCATCACCGTCCCCAAGGAAAGAAAAACTATTTGACAAATATGCTGGAGTGAAATCATTCCCAAGAGACTACATGGAAAGATTTTTGTATTTTTCTAGAATGTCCTCAAGAACGGTCTCAGTGCGCCTAGTAGGGCTACGAGAGCGATAAAAAATGAGAGGGGAGAAAATCACGGAAGTTGCCAGAGGTGTGCGAACCCGAGGAGGGCTTTAACACCACCATCAAAAACCTTCATCCCCTACTGGCTAGGGTTTGAAATAGGAGAAACATTCTCAGCACAGGAAGCAGCACGAGCCTCAACAAGGTGGCGACTACGAATTGGAAGCCGAAGCGGCAGGCTTGGTTTGCTTGTTCTTGTGACCGACTGTAACCCAGTCGTCTTTCTTGGTTTCCTCTTTTTAACCAGAGTCATCTGGTCGAGAACTAGAATCCTTAGGAGGAGCTTTGGTACGAGGTATTGCCAAAGGGTAGTCCTTGATCTTGTGCTCTACAGATTGACAACAATAACAAGTGTTGGGAAGGTTCAGATAAAGCACCTTCTGAGTGAAGGTGGTCTCACCAACCTGAATCTCAATAGACTCTTTAAGGTCCTTGGAAAGGTCGAATTCAACACAGAGCCTCTTCTAAGGCCGAGGATTAAGAAAATGATCATGCTCACTACAAATAACCCTACCCAGCATTTGTGCAATGGCATGCATGAAAGGCCAATAGAGAAGAGGGAGACCAGTAAACTCAATCCACACAAGAATTTTAGTTTCTTGTCATCAGAGATAGAAAAGTCTTGAGACTAGCATTGGAAAACTAAAAGGGAAGCCCTAAGATTCCAGGGTCCTTTGATGAAAATGACATCCACATGGGTGGGATTGAAAAAATGAAAAAAAAAACCTTTGGTAAGACTCTGAATGTCATCCAAGCAAATTCCATGAGGAGTCCAGGCTTTCACAACCCAATCTTTAATAACGCTTCCAATAAAATGTTTCAATATATAAGGGTTGCGACCCATAGAGTAACCAATAAGAGTATGCGTTTCAAGCCAAGTACAAACGTCATCAAACTCATGAATGGGTAAAACAATATTAGGCTGGGACATACCTCATGGAACACTTTGGGAAAAAACTTGCGAGGTCTCTTGCTTGGAGGCATCAATGTTATCTGTCACCACACCAACACCAGCATCAACTGCTGAGCAAATGGTGGTCAAGGCCATAAATACCAAGGAATTTCTTGTAGTAAATATGGTTTGAAAGGAGAGGAGGGCGCAAAATAGCGACACAACTCTAAACCCTAGTAGAGCCAACTACCAAAAAAATTATCCATTATTTAATTACATTTATCCATTATGTAATTACCTTCAAAGATATCATATTATTCATATATGAGTATGTGTGTAGAAATAATAAAAAATGGTTGATTAGGATACCTCCAAAGGATTTTAGATTTTATTAAAAATTTAAGAGTTGGTATAGCATTGAATTAAAATATATATACTTATGTTTGTATCAGTTTCTAGATTCGATTGTGTAGTGAATTTTTTGCATCAACGTTTTGGATCATACTACATGATCCATCATCAGGATGCTAGAGAGAAAAGAACTAGCATCTTGATGATGGATCATGTAGTATGATCTGAAACGTTGATGGAAAAAATTCACTACACAATCGAATCCATAAACTGATACAAACATTAATATGGATTGTGGAAATCTAAAAGATCTGTATATACTTATATAAGTAACACTTTGTTTATATTATTATAAACAAAATAAAATAAAAAAACATTTAAAATAGATAATTTATTTTTTAAATATAAAACAAATTAAAAAACTTAAAATAATCTTTCATACCTAGAAATTTATTCTACAATACTAAAAAAAATTCAACCAATATACTAAATTTTAAAATGTAAATGTAAACTATATAAAACTCAAACTTTTTTACAAAACAAAAATAATAATGACTTTTGATTATTTAAACTTAATAAATAGTATTAGCTATAAAAGTACTAACAAGAAGTACTAATAAACGATAGCGATCTTGGTCTCTTTGGAGAACAACGAGAAAGGTAGGGTACCGTGCACGACACTCTTCCCTTTGGTGTATGTGGTGTCAACGCACAACCGCCACCAAATACTTTCCATTCGATAATTTGGTCTATTCATACCTCTACATACGCTGGTTCTATATGTAAAACGTGTTTCCCTTCTCTGTCCCTGCCTCTGCCTATTATACGACATTTTTTATTAAAAAAATTAATATATCTTAAGAAATCAAGATACACCACCGAAATCTTATCCTGATTTTTCTTTGTAGGGTGGATGCCAATGCAAATCCAATGAACTCAAAGTTAAGAAATTTCAGAGATTCTTTCATTTGTCTATTCAACAGTCTTCCGTCAATCCATCTAACCTTCCCAGTTTTTCTTTTGACAGCGTACATCTTTGAAAACTATAATTACGAAAAACTCAATGGGTGTGTATCCTATCACATAAACCTTATCTCGTTTGTGGGCATCTTCCTGCATGTGGCTAGTTTTCTCATGATCCATATGAGTCTTCACATCGCACTCTATTTTATTATCGTCCTTACCACAAATTCCGCCACGCCATCGAAATTGTGTGGAATTAGGGCGAGAAACAGACTGAAAAGGGGAACAGGACAATTTTGACTAAAAGATTGAATCTTTTGTTTGCACTTGGTGCAACAATGTAATTTTTACAATTTTCTGTACGGTATTATTTATTTATTGAATAGTTATCGTGGAGGTTAAAAATGACTATATAAGTGCACTACTATTTTTTTAATATAATTTTTTTTTTGAAAATTATGTATGTTTTGAGCATTTATTTTCTACTATTTGAGATTTAGTTTCTAATTTTTATGTTTTTTTATCATAACTCAAAATTATTTATGTGATCTTAAATTCTACATATCTTTCACTCTAAAAATAAATAGACAAATTGATGTAGTCATGGTCAGAGTTTCCCCAATGGAAATGGTCTGAACCATGCAACATGAGTCAACATAATAAAAACAATCAACTCAGATACAAGCAAAGATAACCAACATGCCAAACTGATCTTTTCATTATCACAGAATCAAAGAATTACATCAAATTGGTCCGCAACATGCAACTTACATAATTTTGGCATACATGCCATTTTACAACTGAAATCTGATCTAAAATCCTAGATCTAACCTCCCTAAGGTTATTGTTTGGATTCTATAATCTCCCCTAAACAATGACCAAGTACCCAAATATATAGAGCCTTTGTGATGTAGAAGCAACAAATTGCCAAGATTAGAGTTCTAGAAGATAATTCTTCCGAACTGTTTTTATCTTAATTTTACTTTGATAAGATTTTAGATAACTTGTAATTATGTAAAGTTAGTAATTAGTTCCAAAATTTGTGGATTATGAAGTTCCAATTTTTCATATAAATATCCTAAGTCTAGAAGCTTGTAGGATAGATTTGGACGTGTGTAAATTTGAATATAGTTTGTGGTTTTAATACCTTGAGTGCAAAGTATTCTATTTTTTATCAGCTGTGTACCATTTTGTGGTAGCTGAGCTTGTAGATCACTAGGGAGGATCATGTGATCTCCCTGTGATTGATATTTGAGTCGAATACTTTGGTTGAATTTTATTTTCTTATTTTTTGTGTTCAAATTTGAATTGTGGGTGTTTATAGCAATGCTACCCTGTCAGCACATGAAAACTTGCAGCCATAAAAGTATATATGTGAATGTTGAAAGCTGGAAGTGAAATTGAAAGTCACCTCCATGAAAGCATTGAGCTCTATTATGGAGTCTGAGAAGTGACCGTGTTGCCTCTAGAATTGATATCCAACCGCAATTGTTGTGTGAGATTGTTGGAAGTTGCATGTGTGAAGCTGCAGAGAAGTGACCCATCTAACCAAAAATAGAAGGGAGCAGACCTACCGCTTATTGTTATGAATAGAAGCTCTTTAGTGACATATTGTAGGCCTGAGAAAAATTGTTGTTGTCTTGGAGAAAAATTATTGCTGCTGTGGAGAGAAATTTGGTGGAGCCGTTAGAGTTGTTGTACTAAAGGTTGGAGCCTTTAAATAAAGTTGAAAGGAAATAAATTGTTAGGAATAGCAGAGATTGTTGGGAGTTGTTGTTCAAAATAAAACTCACTGAAGATTGTACAGGGACCAAAGTGGTTGTGCAAGATGAGAAAGAGTTGAAGATCGTTGACTGTGTTCATAGAGAACAAGTTGAAGTCCGTGAAAAAGGGTTGTTAGTGTTCAATCATAACGGAAAAAATACAAACCATTGTCAAGGTTTTGTAAGTAAAGGCTGAAGCATATTTGTTGTTGTGTTTAAAGGATCGCCCAAGCTTTGGATCACAGAATTTAAAAGCTGCTAAAGGACAACAAGTCCTTATTTTTTGGTTTGATCTGCAAATTACATCTTTTAATTTGCCTCTGAGAAAACCAAGCAAATAACTGGTAGGGGTTGATAGGAAAGAGATTCAAGGATGAAAAAGTTAATTTTTGTTAGATTTTTTTTCCAAGTATCTTGTTAGAAAATGAAGAGCTGAGCTATTGTTTGTGTAGTTTATTATTTTCAAGGATCAACATTTTCTGAAAAGAAGACTATTTTTCAATTCTATACCATTGTTGGTAACTGAAAGCGAAGAGGCTCTAGTCAATGCAAGACAAGACCTTATTTTCCAAGAGATGGCATTCAGAGTTCGAGGAAGAGGAAGGGGTCTAGGAAGGAAACTTGCCAATCCATAAATTCTAGAGGGAATGAGACACATGGAGGCATGATTGGAAGCTATGGAACTTGCACAAAGAAGAGGAACTAACATAGGGGATGTCAGTGATGAAGAGGTGGAACTTCAAAGAGAAGAGGAAGAAGAACAAGGAGTTGAAATAAGAATTGTTAGAGAGATTCTGGGAGCTAGTTCCAAGCCAAGGATGGAAGTGCCTATGTATGAAGGCAATGTAGTTGACGAGGAGTGATGGATTGGATCAGTGCAATGAATAAGTATTTTGAATATGAAAATGTTGCTAATGACAAGAAAGTGAAATTAAGTGTAACCTACTTGAAGGGTCATGCATCCCTCTGGTGGGATGGAGTACAAGATGAAACGATGCAGCAAGGAAAGGCTGAGATCAATAGTTGGGACAAAATGTTAGCAAAACTAAATGGTAAATTCTTGCCCAAAGATTACCAGCTAAATCTTTTCAAGACATTAAAAAATCTTAGACAAAAGGACATGTTAGTTAAAGATTACACATAAGAATTTTGTAGGTTGACCATTAGAGCTGGGTACACTAAAGATGATCTTGAAAAAGTGGCTAGATATCTCAATGGGCTGAAGTATAATATTTAAGATGAAAATAACTTTGTTGTCCTAGAACTGTGGAGGAAGCATACCAATATGCTCTTAAAATCAAAGATAAATTATCTAGGAAACAAACACAAAGCTCAATAGGGAAAAGTCAAAGTTTTAAAGGAAGATGATCACAAAGTGGTAGAGGACAATGGAAAGCATAAAATGAAGAAGCTAGTAGCTTGCATCAATAAAAATAAACATATCAAGCTAATGATTCTTTTAGAGGAAGGCCCTATTCAAGAGGTAGAGGTAGAGGATTTTTTTTTAAAATGTTTTATATGCAACAAATATGGACATAGATCTTATGACTGTCTAGAAAATCCTACCACAAGTCAAAGGAGTGCACACATTGTTGAAGGTGAAGACGAGGAAGATGTACAAGAGCCTGTGATATACAAGGATGAACCTGAAGTTGGTGAATTACTCTTGGTGAAAAGGGTGTTACTCAAACCAAACAAGGAGGTGATAGAACCACCTCAAAGAAATCATTTATTCAGAACAACATGCAAGAGAAGAGGATAATGTTGTAAAGTCATCATAGATAGTAGGAGTAAAAACAATCTAGTTTCAACAGAGATTGTGGAAAATAATAGGCTTGAAAAAGGTAACACATCCTACTCCTTATAAACTATCATGGTTTCAAAATGGACATCAACTCTTGGTTAGTGAGAAGTTTAAAGTAGATTTATAAATAGGAACTTACAAATAAAATATGGTGTGTGATATTATACCCATGGATGTATGCCACGTTTTTCTTGGAAGACCTTGGCAATATGACAAAAAGGCTATGCATGATGAGAAAGACATACCTACACTTTTGAGAAAGATGGGAAGAAACACATTCTTACACCCTTGAAGGAGGAACATGTTTTTGTTGATCCAAGCTTTAAAGTGATTCTAATGGGTGGTCAACAACATTTACATCAAATTAAGAAGGAACAGATAGACTTTTCTTTGATAGGAAAGCTTAAAAGTGAAGTTACAAGCACAATGATAATTATTTTCCTATAGAAATTAAAGATATGTTGGAAGAGTATAAAAACATAATAGTGGATGATCTTCCTAATGATTTACCTCCACTAAGGAATATCAACCATCACATAGACTTCATTCTGGGAAAAAATCTTTCAAATAAAGTTTCCTATAGGATGAAACCAAAGGAGAATGAAGATTAAGAAATAGGTACAAGAATCATTGAAGAATAGATTGATAAGGGAAAGTTTAAGCCCTTCTGTGGTTCCAACAATTTTGAGTCCTAAGAAGGATGGGAGCTAGAGATTGTGCATAGATTCCAAAACAATCAACAAAATCACCATCAAGTATAGGTTTCCTTTGGCAGGGATTGATGATTTATTGAATTGTTTAAGTGGGGCTACGTATTTTTCTAAAATAGACTTGAAAAGTGGCTACCGTCAGATTAGAATTAGGGAAGGCGATGAGTGGAAGAAATTTTTGAAGACAATTCATGGTATCTATGAATGGATAGTTATGCGATTTGGCTTAACTAATGGTCCAAGAACTTTTATGTGCCTTATGAATGAGGTGCTTAAATATTTCACAAGTAAGTTTGTCATAGTATACTTGGATGACATTATGATATATAGTCAAATAAAGGAAGAACATTTGAGAAATTGAAGGATGATATTAAGATAAATTACATGAAGAAAAGATACTAATCAATCTCAAAAAGTGTACTTTCTTGAAGACATAATTGGTTTACTTGGGATTTTTCATATCACAAGAAGGACTAAAGATGGAGAAGGACAAGATAAAGGAAACAATTGAATGACATACTCCTAAGAACATTTTTGAGGTAAGAAGTTTTCATGGGTTGGCCAGTTTCTATAGAAAATTTATAAGATATTTTAGAGGGATTTGTGCTCCAATAGTGGAAACCATTAAGGGAAATACAAAGACATTCTATTGGACAAAATCTACTGATAAAAGTTTTCATATTCTTAAAAAGAAAAATACACAGGAACCTCTCTTGTCTTGACCTGATTTTACAAATCTTTTTCAAGTTGAGGGTGATGCCAGTGGAACTGCTATAGGTATTGTCCTTAGTCAAGAGGGAAAGCCTATTTGTTAATTTAGTGAAAAGATTAATGATGAAAAAAAGAGATATTCAACATACAATCAAGAGTTATAATCCATAATAAAAGCATTAAATAAATGGAGGCATTATCTCATGCCTAAGGAATTTTTTTTGTTCACTAACAATCATGCTTTGCAATTTATCAATAGTTAACATAAGTTGAACCAAAGACACATCGAGTGGGTTGAATTTTTGTAAAGTTTTAATTTTGTCATAAAAAATAAGAGTGGTCAATCTAATAAATTGGTAGATTCCTTGAGTAGGAGAAGTTTGATCTTACAAGAATCTCAAGTAAGTATATTGGGATTTGGTGACTTGAAGGAGATGTACAAATAAGATAGAGACTTCAAAGAAGCATATGAAGCTTATTTAAATCCCCTTGGTAGTGATATAATTCCTTGGATGAAATAAATGAAACAAGATGGTTTACTATTCAAAGGAAACCAACTTTGCATTCCAAGAAGTTCCATGAGAGAGAATCTATTAAAGGAGAAACACAATGGAAGCTTAGTATGGCATTTTGGACAAAAAAGACACTGGATCAATTAAGTTCACATTATTATTGGCCAAGTACAAGAAATGATGTTAAGAAGTTGGTGGAGAGGTGTAAAGTATGCCAACATTCCAAAGGAAGCAGCTAGAATTTAGGTTTTATCAACCACTACCAATCCCAAATAGGCCATGAGATTCAATCAGTATGGACTTTGTATTTGGTCTACCAAGAACACATAAAGGACACCATTCAATATTTTTAATAGTTGATAGGTTTTCTAAAATAGCTCATTTCATTCCATGTACAAAAATAAGTGATGCTACTAATATTCCAAATTTGTTCTTTATGAAGATAGTTAGACTACATGGACTTCCTAGGAGTATTGTCTTTGATCAAGAAATTAAATTTGTAGGACACTTTTGGAGAACTCTATGGAAGAAATTATGCAGTACCTTGATTTTCAACTAAGCTTACCATCCCCAAACTGATGGTATAACAAAACTAGTCAATAAAACCCTTGGAAACATCTTGCGAGGCTTAGCAATTATGAATCCAAAACAATGGGACTTGGTTCTTGTGCAAGCTGAGTTTACATATAATGATTCTCCTAATAGAAGTACATGTATGATTCCTTTTCAAATCTTGTATGGTATGCATCCTATAGGAGTGTATGAGCTAATAAATCTAGGTAAAATGGAGACAAGGAGTGTTGATGATGAGTATTTTGCCAATGTAATCCAAGAATTGCATGACCAAGTGAAAAAGAAACTTGAGGAAAGTACCATTAAGTAAAAAGGGAGAGTTGATATGAAAAGGAAAGAAGTCAATTTTAATGTTGGGGATATGGTCCTAGCTCATCTTAGAAAATAAATATTCCCAAGAGGAGAATATAACAAGTTGAAAGAAAAGAAGATTGGTCCTCATCAGGTTCTATGGAAGTTCTCAAGAAATGCATATGAGATTGAGCTTCCATAATGCATTGGGATTTCTCATATATTTAATGCTGAAAATATATACCCTTATAGGGATGAGGAAAAACAATCCAGGATCCTGAAATAGATGAAGAATGGGCCATTAAATAAGAGCAACAATTGTTGAAATCCATGCCAAAGAAACCTATGTCAATCTTGGACACAAAAGTCATCATGGAAACCAAAGGTAAGGAACATTTAGAATACTTGGTCAAATGGAAGAGGCACCCACATGAAGATTCCACATGTATGACAATTTCTAATCTAATCAAGTATGGAATTAATAATGAGGACCTTATGTACAGGAGCCCATGAATAATTATATTGTTCCTTGGGAGTCTGATGCAAAAGCAAAAAATCACCAACATTAGAGTTATAGAATATAATTCTCCTAAACTATTTTAATCTTAATTTTAGTTTGATAAGGTTTTAGATAACTAGTAATTATGTAAATTTAGTACTTAATTAGTTCCAGATTTTGTGGATTAGGAAGTTCCAAATTTTCATATAAATATTCTAAGTCTGTAAGCTTGTAGGAAATATTTGAATGTGTGTATATTTGAATAAAGTGTGTGATTTTTGGGTGCAAGATAATACCTTGAGTGCAAAGAATTCTATTTTTTTTCTATTGTGCAGCACTTTGCAACAACCAAGTTGGCCCAATCAATTACATTTTCCAAGAACAAGAAAACTTAATAAAAAAAATATAGGTCAGGACCCAAATCATAAGAATCTCCCTCTCAATGATAAAATATAAATAGAAATCCAAGAGAGATGTTGATCAAAGACCCAGGAACATTGAGATATGATCCATTAAGCTTATCTAATTGGGAATCAACTTCGGTAGATCAAAAAACTTAGCCGATTGTTAAAATAGTGAAGAACATACAGATTTGAAGAAGAATTTAGAATATCTCTCATGAAAATTATTGAAATGAAGTGTGGTACTATAAAAAAATAGGAAATGATGTCCAGATTGTACCCTCAGGTTCACAATAACAAATGATCCATATTGAAGGTTCACTAGAAAAACATAGAAACTAGAAAATAGGAACAAAATTTAAAGGAAATATTTTTGGGTGATGGAAGATTGCCAACTACCCAAGGATGATCTGTTGGAAATTTGTCAAAGTGAGATATAATGATGTTGTCATTATGGAAACATATATTCATTGTTAAGACAACATGATCTAAGGAGGAAGTTTTGGATGAGAACCTATGAAAATTATCTAACAGTGTTTATCTATATACACATAAACTATTTTGATTAGCGAAGTTCACAGAAGTACTTTCAGTGCATGCACATTTGAAAATAGATTATACAAGGTATATTGAAGATACATCCAAGAGTGCAAGATTGTATGGCATGTATGGATAGAGATATCAATTTTTTATAAACACAGTGTTGAGCCGACCAGAACAGAGAAACTATTAGTAATTGATTATATTGAGTTAAGGGATTATTTTGTTTATCAAAATAATGACTTGAATAATTAGGGAAGGCATCCTAGATGTTAACCCTAAGAAAGAAATAAGTGATTTTATGTTTTGGGAAGTGTGTAATGAATTGTAAGTTGATGATAAGGTTATTTTGTAACAGCTTATATATAGGAAAGTAAAATGTAATGTGAAGATGTAAGTAAGAAAGTAATGTATGTAATGAAAAGTTATAAGAAAGTATTATATTGATATATATTGATGTAATATGAAATATATGATATATGATCAGATCAATGAGAAGAGACTACAAAGCTAGTTCAAAATATTGAAGATATTCAATAATAGTAAAAGGTTTTTGTATTCTACCTTTTGTATTAAAGATTATCACTGTATTTTGCATGTTTGGGCAGTGAGATCATCTTGTATACATTCATTTTTTTGTAATACCAATTCCTAATAGGGTTGAGGCTTCTAACAAGACCTAAAGTCCTCTAACAAGGACATAGGCACTATATGGATGTGATAGACTCCTAATAGGGTCAATATCTCTAACCAAATACTTTTGATTAGTGGATCATTTGAGGGTATTATCCCCACCATGGTTTTCCCTTGGCCACGGTTTCCTTGAGAAAAAATATGGTGTTATGAGTTCTTTTATTTTATGGTTGTTCTTATTATTCAGTTTATTCATTTTAGTTTCTTATGCAAGTTATAAGTTAATTTGATATATCCATAAGTGGGGAAAAGTAAAATTTTGTGAAATACTGATTCACGCCCCCCTCTCAGTATTTCCTATTTCTAACAATTGGTATCAAATCATAGTTACTCGGAGAAGGCCTAACAACTTGAGTAAGATCTCTATGGATATGAATCAATTACAGAAAAATGTAGATGAATCTCTTGAACAGATTGATATTCTTACTAAGGAAAGAGATAATCTAAAGGACAAGTATGATAATGCAAAAGACTACATTGAGAAACTAAAAGACAAGATAGAAGATCTGAAATCAAAGAAAGAACCTACAAGTCAGATAAAGGATATTATACATTATTTATTGGACCCTAGAGTAATTTTTGATCTCTGTGATACTGTAGAATCTAGGATTACAGAGAAGCTTAAATCTGATTTTAGATCGGAGATAGAATTGATGAAGAATGACACGATGGCTAAAATCATGAGATCTATGACTGGTATACCTTAGAATCTTGGTATTAAAGATGGTTATGATGAAGCTACTGAAGGCTTTGAAGCTGCTAGATCTAGTGGTGATGATAGAGTCAATCGAAAGGATAGATCTAGTGAAGACAAAATTGGTTGGTTGCAGAGATTCAAAGCTTGGTTAAGTACTAGTAACCGAATGGAAGATTCTAATTTATCTAGTACTTTGAATCCTAAAAATTTGATCAATTGGATTGGTGAATTAGAAGATTTCTTTGAGCTTGAAGAAATTGAAGATCCTCTTAGGACGAGGTTGTCACAAACTAAGTTGAAAGGACATGCTGCCCTATGGTGGAAGGAATTACAAATAGATAGAGAAGATGAAGGTGAAATCAAGATCAATTGGTGGAGGTTGATGGTGACTAAATTGAAAGCTAAGTTCATACGTACCCATTATGAGCTTGAATTGTTGAAGAAGTTACAGAATCTAAAGCAAAAAGATTTGATTGTCAAAGATTATACCAAGGAGTTCTACAAACTTACTATTCAGTCTAGACACATAGAACTTGCTAAGGAAAAGGTAGCTCATTATGTGAATGGTCTAAGATTTAATATTGAGGATGAGATTGGTATGCTGAAAATTGAAAAGATTGATCACTCGGTGAAGGATAAACTGACTACAGGAGATGAATAGGAACTTGGTGAACTGAAGAAAAAGACAAGTAGAGTTATCTTTAAGGGTACTTTTTATAATTGTGGTGAGGATGGACACTATTCTTTTGATTGTACATAGAAGAATCTTGGTGACTGATGAACTACTATCGTAAATGAGAACATACAAAATGAACCTGAATTTGATAACTTGCTGGTTCGTAGAACATTTCTTGGTGCAAAGGTGGATACCTTGTTAGAGGAGTAACTTGTTCAGAACTTAGTGCAAGTCTGGAGGTAAACTTTGTGATGTTATTGTTGATAGTGGTAGTATTGATAACCTTGTTATTGAGGACATTGTTCAGGAACTTGGTTTGAAGAGAATGAAGCATCCTTATCCTTATAGGATTGGTAGGTTAAAAGATGATCATGCTCCGAAAGTGAGGAAAAAATGCTTTATTGATGTTTAGATTGGCCTGTATAAGGATCTTGTATTGTGTGATATTGTGGAGATGAATACTAGTTATATATTGCTCGGTAGACCTTGGCAATATGATTGCATAGCTATGTATGATTGTGTGAAGAATGTGTTTACTATTGAGAAGGACGACAAGAATTTTTCCCTGATGCCTTTCCTGGATACAACACTTGGTAGGAGGAGCCTAAGTATTGGTAGTCAAGTTGAGTTGTTAGGTCCTGAGAGTATGGATGATCAGTATAAAGAATAGACTTGTGTGTTATCAAGGAAAGACTTGAAAAGACAGAGAAAATAGAAGTTGAAGAATATGCAAGGTGAAGAGTTGAAGGACTTGTATGTGAAGAACCAATTCAAAGTTTATGTGCTAAATCTTGAAAGATGTTCTTCCAGCCTATGAGAACATATTTTTGAACTTGGGGTGTATGATGCAAGGGCATTATTGGGTCCTCGGTGAATCTGCATGGTGGTGTGTTATTTTAGTTCTATGTTACTCGGTTGTAGCTTTAACTAGTGGTCTCAGTTATTGAAGGAAGCTTGGATGCTGACGGAGCTCAGTGAAACCTCTTGTGATCAATGGAACTTTTTATTCGGTGATGCCTATGGTGCTCAATCGACATGATTTCTTGGTGATGCTTGGAATAGTTGGTTGTTTCACTGGTGCTTGGTTGTTTCTCTGGCACTTGGTTGTTCTTGTTTACTAACTGGAGTTCTTGGTGATTTGGTTGGCCGACTTGGTGCATTTATTGTTGGTATCTTTTGTTGGATTCTCCTATGTAGGTCTTGTGGCTAACATGGAGAATTAAATAATTGTAAGGCTATTTGTGAGCTGACTATTGTTGCATTTAATATTTGTTTTTTGTAGAAGCCGACTTGGCTTAGGAGTTAATTGTTTCTTCTAGCCGACTCGTGGCTAAAGATTAGTATTTAAGGAGTGTTTGTGTAGATGTTTAGGAAGATTTTTTTGGAAGCAAATCCGTATATCTGATAAACTTGGATCATGAAAAATCTTGAAGATCAGATTGATATCTGATATTTTGTAATAGTAGAGCTAGTGGTTGTTTTCTTGGAGACAAGGAGATTTATTGGAGGCTTGGGAGCACAAGTTTAGATCTGCCTTAGGGTTTCCATCAGTTGATGAGTTGTTCCAGAGATGGACTAGCTAGGAGGTTGCAAAATTACTTGTGTAATTGATTGTAATTGGCCCTAACCTGGAAGGCCTTACAACCAGACATGTTAATGAAAATCCAATTTAAAGCATATCTTGTTGTGTTATTCTACTATGGGTGTTTTACTACCTATTTGGACTATCCTTAATTGGATTCTCCTTACTTGATCTACATCAGGTGGTATCACTAGTCAGATAATTGGTATCAGAGTTCAGATCTCTTATTGGATGGTTTAACCACTTAAGAGTAAATCTCCAATCATGGAGAGATACAAGTTGGACAAAACCATAAAAAATCAAAAGATTTAGATGCAGATGTTTATTGAGAAATACAAGAAGGCTAAGGATACATTGAAGAAGTTACTGGTTCAGAGAAAGAACTTGTCTATTCTAGAGAATGAGATTAACTATCATGAAGAAGTGATTGATGAGTTATTTGATAATATTGGATATAGTTCAGGAAGTATTTCTGATGGTTTTGAAAGTGTAATTTCTGATTTGTCTAAGAAAAATATACATTTGACTAAACAAGTGAAAGCCATGCAGATCAGTCAAGAGACATAGATGGTGTGAATGATTGATGTAATGAACAATACCAGACATGCTGAACAAGAAAGGAATCTGTCAATTGAATATCGAAGATAGATGACTGAACAACTTCAAGAAAAAGAAATTAAGATACTGAGACTTACCAAGCATCACTTCAAAATATCCAATCAAATGATTATTGTAAACCAAGAGATCAACTGAGTAAACGGTGAGTTGTCAAGAAAACTTGAAGACATTGGAGTACTTAGGGAAGAGAATGAAAAATTGAGGAATGGAGTGAGGAGGCATAAACAACATAATGAGAATGCTGAGTCAAGCAATGCAATTGGTGAAACCTTGTCCACTAGATTAGGTGATGTCGACACCTCCACCTAACACTAATACATTTGGGGGCATTTTGCGATGGCTATGTGTCGCAATAGCAACACCCATAGACGTCACTATTTTTTAGTCACAAATTGCGATGTCTATGGGTAGCCGTCACAATTGTGACACATATCCCGTCGCAATGTGGTTAAAATTTATTAGCGGCATGGGCGTCACCCCCCCGTCGCATGGCTTTGGAGGGCCGTCGCAATCGCGACGGGCCTCCCAAGCAATTGCGACGGGCACCTGCATCACATTACAATGGGTTCCCGTCGCAATTGTGACGCCCGTGGGTGGATTAAAAAAAATAAATTTATTTAATACATTGCTAATGAACCACATTAATGCTTTTTTCTTTCAACAAATGAGGACAGCCATTGTAAAGACAACATGATAATGTACACTCATTGTAAGGATAGTCACAAATGAGGACATCTCACAGTGACTGTCCCTTGTGTAATTACCACTTGAATGTATTGCTATTCAGCCACATTAATGCTTTTATTCTTCAACAAATGAGGATAGTCACTCTAAAGACAACATGATAATGTACACTCACAGTGAGTGTACATTATAATGTTGTCTTTACAGTGACTATCCTCATTTGTTGAAGAAGAAAAGCATTAATGTGGCTGAATAGCAATACATTCAAGTGGCGATTACACTAGGGACAGTCACTGTGAGATGTCCTCATTTGTGACTGTCCTTATAGTGAGTGTACATTATCATGTTGTCTTTACATTGAGTGTACATTTTCATGTTGTCTTTACAGTGTCAATATATGCATTATTACTTAAACTGAAGAGTACTCTAAATAATATGTCATTGTGGAGTTCTGATTGCTTCCAATTTGATATACGCTTGTTCTACTTATGTATCCAGGATCATGTAAGAAAAGTTGATGCTTTTAAAATAGATTCATTTAGCCATGAAATGCATGTGCATGTTACATACAAGATTCCAAGGCCCAAAACTGATTACTCATTATAATTCATGTACAGAATGATAATCAACCACAACGAGGCATGCGTAGGCGCTGCTTAGATTTTGAGGCATCAGAAGCTCGTAGAAGAAACTTGACCAATGGCTCATGGAATGCAACAAACTTATTGCCTAAAATAGGAGCATTGGTAACCACAGATGATGGTTTTGAAAAGAACACTTCACCATCAATGTCACATGAGGGAACTACAATTTCTGATGGCAAGCAACTTGTAGTATATAAGAGAGATGTAGGTACAGATGCTGGGAATACATTGCTAATGAGCCACATTAATGCTTTTTTCCTTCAACAAATGAGGACAGTCACTATAAAGACAACATGATAATGTACACTCACTGTAAGGATAGTCACAAATGAGGACATCTCACAGTGACTGTCCCTTGTGTAATTGCCACTTGAATGTATTGCTATTCAGCCACATTAATGCTTTTCTTCTTCAACAAATGAGGATAGTCACTCTAAAGATAACATGATAATGTACACGGGCTGTAAGTGTACATTATCATGTTGTCTTTACAGTGACTGTCCTCCTTCAAGTGGCAATTACACAAGGGACAGTCACTGTAAAGGCAACATGATAATGTAGAGAAACGTTGTCATTTGTATTTTCAACAGTGCCGAGAGAGATTCCCTCCGCGAAATCACAGCTACAATTTCTGAGTACGTTGGGTTTATTTTTCTTTTGTCATTATTATGTAATCTGGTATTCAGCTGTTACAGAGCTAAAATACCCAGAAATGAGGACATATCTGTGTTGAATTTATTGTTAGCGGCTTTGGTTATTTAGAAGTTTAATTTTATTTGTTCATCTTTCAAGCACAAATGTTTTGTGGACCGTAACATCTTCATTGTTTCGGGTATGCAATGAAACAGCCGTAACTTGCAACTACCTTCACGGTACTTGTGTACATTATCATGTTGTCTTTACAGTGACTGTCCTCATTCAAGTGGCAATTACACAAGGGACAGTCACTGTGAGATGTCCTCATTTGTGACAAGGACAGTCACACATGAGGACATCTCACAGTGACTGTCCCTTGTGTAATTTCCAGTTGAATGTATTGCTATTCAACCACATTTATGGGCCCGTTTGGACCACAGCACACAGTAGCATCTACAGAGAAGAATATCCCAGGTGTAACAAGTTGTAAGAATATACCAACAGTTCTAAGAAGTTCCCTAGCACATAGTAGCATCTACAGAGAAGAATAGACAACATGAGGGCAGCCACTGTAAAGACAACATGATAATGTACACTCATTGTATGTGTACATTATCATGTTGTCTTTACAGTGACTGTCCTCATTCAAGTGGAAATTACACAAGGGACAGTCACTGTGAGATGTCCTCATTTGTGACAAGGACAGTCACACATGAGGACATCTCACAGTGACTGTCCCTTGTGTAATTTCCACTTGAATGTATTGCTATTCAACCACATTTATGGGCCCGTTTGGACCGCGGCACATAGTAGCATCTACAGAGAAGAATATCCCAGGTGTAACAAGTTGTAAGAATATACCAACAGTTCTAAGAAGTTCCCTAGCACATAGTAGCATCTACAGAGAAGAATATGGGTCAACGAGGTTGACTTCAAAGCCATGCAATCTAATGGTAATAGTGATATCATAATTTGACATACTATTAGAAATACTTCCTAAATAGACTATTCAATCTTATAAGAGATGGATTCATGAGAACTATTATTTATGAAATATGAGTCAATGACTTTAATTAAAAAAATTACACAATCTAATTCTTGTAAAAATATCAAAATTTGACACATTGAAAATACCTTCCAAAAGTATCGTTAATTGATTAATATGAATCACTACTCATGAAATATAATTTTATAAACCTAATCTAAAAACTACACAATAAAAATCTTAATAGCAATATTGTAAGAAACTATTCCCAAAAGCAAGCCTAACAAAATTTGATGAAAATAATTTTTGTTTCACTCAACTTTGACATTCACAACTTCCTCTTTTATTATAATAAGAAAAAAAATGTCTTTTTAGATATACCTCATGAACCATACTCGAATAATCTATCATTTTTCTTCTCAAAAACATATTTGCAAAGCCTGCTTCTTTTACTTGTTTGTACTTTTATCTCTCTGATGGAAAGGGTTCCTTCAGGACACATTTTTCCAAGTTCACTGCTTGAGATATTTGAGGAGGGTTCCCTTGCTTGAGTATCCATCCAACCCATATTCGAGTAGTTCTACAATTGCACAGTCTAAATTAATAATACTGACAATTGAATGATGAATGATGATACATAGAATTGATATAAACTAATCCTAAAAACACTAAAACATTATTAATATATTTATATTTCATAAATAAAATTGATATAAAAGATCTGGAAAGATACATTAAAAAATAGAAAAACAGTAATTTATAATAGAAGGAAACTTAAATTGCTATTTAAAAAAAAAACAAGAGTCTTAAATCTTATCATTTTGTTTCATTATCATCCATAAGTACACACCTCTAGCATAATAATTATATTTTACCACCCATAAAATGAAAAAAAGATTTTCACAAGAGAAATTGAAGCTAGATTATAAAAATGAACCATCTTATTGGAAACTGGAACTGTTATCATACCCAAAAGGACTACAAAATTTCACCTTATCATACCCAGATTGTTGCTTTGCCTGGCGGAGGGAAATTTGATCAGTAAAATTGACACAGAGTATGTTGTCTCCATTGTCATGCTGGATAACAAAACACCAACTTTAATGGGCATGTACTGTCCCTTGTGTAATTGCCACTTGAATGCATTGCTATTTGATGCAGGGGCATCCCTAATGCAAGCCAAAGACACCATGATTGAAGGAAGTTTCCATGAAGCCAAGGAGTCAAATCCTATCAATTGGAAGATAAGATTTTCACCTTGGAGCTTTGAAGGATTGACTGGTGAAAGGTCCTTTTGATTGACAAATCAGAGTCTTTTTGAATGACAAATCAGAGTCTTTTTGAATGACAATAAATTAGAATAGGAGTTTTAGATGTTTTCTTGGTTTGTAATAAATATTAAGGATTGATTTTATCTCCTTATAAACATCCACTTGTTGGACACAAGACCCCTTGGTGACTTATAAACCTTGGGCATCTTTTGAGTCCTTGGATGAAATGAGCATAGTAAGTGTTTATTAGGTGTCTTTTAGATGTTGTTAAGAAGTTTGAAGGTCCAAAATAACTTTAATAAGGTTCCTAAAGTTTCACAACACATTTTTAACCTTCTCGGCAAAGTTGTTTGCAAAGTTGTAATGCAACTTTAAAAGTTGCTTAGCAAAGTTGACATTTGTTGGATAAACTGTTCTAACCACCTAGATGGTTGAACCAACATTTGGAGAGCCTATTTTAGGCTTCAAATGGTCGAAGACAGATAGAGAACCAGTATTGTAATCATTTTGCTTTCATAAAAAATAAAAATAACCCTGTTTTAGTGCATTTCTGGTGAAAAACAAACTCTGTACGGCTGTACGGATGGTGGTTGGATGATAAAATTTGCCTGGAAGTTGTAATAGTGACATCTAATGCTTTGGAAGTTGGTTTGATTGATTCTCTTTGTTTTATATCTAAGTTATTTCAAATTTTCTGTGCATTGTTTACAAACCCTCATTTTCAGGGTTTGACTGATGTAAAGACCTTAACTCACGTTTCAACCATTGGAATTCCTTCTTCCTTGGTGGAATGAGAGTTAAGGATGTATATTTGTATATTATAAAATCCCTGACTACTCTGCATCACTATTGAACCACATTAATGCTTTTTTCCTTCAACAAATGAGGACAGTCACTGTAAAGACAACATGATAATGTACACTCACTGTAAGGATAGTCACAAATGAGGAAATCTCAGAGTGATTATCCCTTGTGTAATTGCCACTTGAATACATTGCTATTGAACCACATTAATGCTTTTTTCCTTCAAGTGGCAATTACACAAGGGACAGTCACTGTGAGATGTCCTCATTTGTGACAAGGACAGTCACACATGAGGACATCTCACAGTGACTGTCCCTTGTGTAATTTCCACTTGAATGTATTGCTATTCAACCACATTTATGGGCCTGTTTAGACCACAACACACAATAGCATCTATAGAGAAGAATATCCCAGGTGTAACAAGTTGTAAGAATATACCAACAGTTCTAAGAAGTTCCCTAGCACATAGTAGCATCTACAGAGAAGAATATACAACATGAGGGCAGCCACTGTAAAGACAACATGATAATGTACACTCATACATTATCATGTTGTCTTTACAGTGACTGTCCTCATTCAAGAGGTAATTACAGAAGGGATAGTCATTGTGAGATGTCCTCATTTGTGACAAGGATAGTCACACATGAGGACATCTCACAGTGATCGATTGTCCCTTGTGTAATTGCCACTTGAATGTATTGCTATTGAACCACATTAATGCTTTTCTTCTTCAACAAATGAGGACAGTCACTCTAAAGACAACATGATAATGTACACTCACTGTAAGGACAGTCACAAATGAGGACATCTCACAGTGACTGTCCCTTGTGTGATTGCCACTTGAATGTATTGCTATTCAGCCACATTAATGCTTTTCTTCTTCAACAAATGAGGATAGTCACTCTAAAGACAACATGATAATGTACACTCACTGTAAGTGTACATTATCATGTTGTCTTTACAGTGACTGTCCTCCTTCAAGTGGCAATTACACAAGGGATTTGTGTTTTCATTTGTGTTTTCAACAGCGCCGTAACCCTCCGCGAAATCACATCGGGATATAAGGGCAAAACAAACAAGAACGTTGTCATTTGTATTTTCAACAGCGCCGAGAGAGATAAACAAACTTAAAACTCAGACTTAAGAAAGATGAAGGCAATGCTTCAAAAGGCCGATGCCCTAAATATGGGAAAACACAATACCACCATTAAACGATGCCCTAGTCACCGTATCAATGCTGCCAGCTCCGTACCAGTATGCTGACTACTCACTTTCATCCTGTGATAAAGGTAACTTCATTAATCATACTTGAAATGGCAGCATACGAACTAAAGCTGATGAACATTTATAAACTAAAATTTTAAAACTACAGATTACAAATGTAGTAGTTTCATACGAAAAGAACTTGATGTCTGAAATTTACCATTAGAAGTATCCAAAGGAATACCACAGTACTATTGAACTTGGAGAATCGGAGATGATCTACACAGCAAGGTTCAACAGCTGTAAGGACTGTTACACCATCTTTAGCATTTGAATACATTTTCTCCTTGGCTTCTAGTGTATCCTCAAAGACCCCAAATGACGTTTTCCCTACAATTATCAATTGTTTGTCAGTATGAGATATTAATAAATAAACATTAATCACAATATTAGGCAAACAATGTTCTTGATGTCTGAATCTAAATCACAGAAAGCTCTAATAAAGCAGTTCTCAGTTTCACATTAAACTAAGTTTCAATTTCAAATGGTTATAATAATTTTTGCAAGTTATAAGTAGCTGGTTACAGTATATGACATAAAAAGAAAAAAAATCATTTCTATTCTTTTCTTCTTTTTCTCTTTCAACGAAGCTTTTGCACCACACAAATGCATACCAAGAATTTCTCAGGAGGTTTCAAGACCATTGCATACCAAACTTCTTCTCTGTAGATGCTACTGTGTGTCATGGTCCAAACGGGTCCAAATAGACCTAGTGACTCTAGTAGGTCCCCAAAACCTGTTCTGCAGCAATAACTCTTCAATTTGACAAAGGACCTTATGAACTTATATGTTTTTTGAGTACCCTTTTTGATGTTCTAATAATCCTCCAACTCCCAGACCCTGACTCCACTCCAGCATATCAATGTCCTTATTGAGTCCGCAGACCTAATGCATGCCTTTGGGTGTGGGTTCCAAAACAAGGCATTGAAAATGGGTGCATGAAACCAAGATCAGAGTTTGAAGATGTCCACCATGCTCTAAAGATCTAGATTCAACAAGGTTTGAGGTCCTTTACTTGCTGCTACCCTCTGATCTTGCATAATCCATCAACTCCTAGTCAAGAACATTGAGATTCTTGACCTAGGGCTTGCTCTCGAAATTCTCTGGCTTAGTATCTTGTTCCAAAGCTTTTAAAATATGAAAATAAACCCCCTTAACTTGCATTTTACAAAGAACAGAGGATATCCTATGGTTTATTTGCAAGTTAAGGCCATTTGAATGCAATAACCCAAAAAATGAGGGTTTGACAGAACAACAGATAAGAAAAAGGAATAACTTTGATATAAGGTGTCTTGAATCTACCAAATAAACTCTCAAAGCATAAGATATAAATACTCTAACTTCCACACTGGTCTACCCTCCCTTTCACATCCGTACACTGTACAGTGCTTGAAGGAAATGCACAGAAAAGGCTCTGAAATAGTGGCTCTATCTGACAGAGAGTCCATGCTAGGCTTCATGACTAACCTAGACCACATTCCTTGTTATGGAGGAAGTTTGAATGGTGAAGAACTTATGGAATGGATAGAGGACCTAGATAACCATTTTGACTACAAGTATCTTATGGATAGAGGACCTTGATAACCATTTTGACTCATTTAGTATCTTATTGAGCTTCACTTTGTTTCGAGAATATAGTTTAATATTCTCTACTAAACAGGGCCAACCACGTGAAGGTGGAAGCTCATTTGGCCCCACCCCCCTCCCCCTAACATCACTCTACATTCCCCGTTAACATCTAACATTCATTCATTCTTTCAATTATTAATAAAATGTAACATTCAATCAATATCACATGATAACATTCATTAACACATTAGATTCGTTAACACACAACATTCATCAATATGAAAATAAACACATAATTCATGAACATTCATTAGCACATAATTAAATTCATTGAGACATAAAATTCAGTCATTATCAATTAAGGTATTTAGATGACAATCATTTCTTTTTTCTCTTTCTAATTTTTTTTTCTATGTAAGCTCTAAGAGGAGCATCAGTGTTATCATCAATACCCCCCTCATCAGTTGTTTTGTTCTCTGTTCTTGATGATCTCAAATTCCTATGCTGCTACAAAGGGGGGTCCTCTACAATAACAAATAAAAGAGTTAAATTTAAAATATTTAATTATAATTGTTACAAGTATTTAATTATTTTAAAGAACATAACTGTGGCACTCTTTAATTACCTGATCTGGCCACATCATTTTGTCTAGACTCAACCTCAACATGCTTATGAGCACCGACCCCTCGATCCTCTACAGTTGCTATACAAAATGTTACATTAATCCAAACACTAATTGTAATTACATATAAAAATTTTAATAGCAAATGTATACCTCCACCACTAGGATGCACATCATGCGAACCTTCATTATGCATAGATTGTGTAGAAGGATTGTCAGGCTGCATTCCAATATCCTACACATTGTTATCATTGCTTTCTTAAAATAGATGTACTCACTTTATATTAGAACTTAACATCAAATAGACTAATTGGTAAAGTATTCAATTTGAAATAAATTTCATTTAGCTTATTTACCTGTGGCTCAAATGCATCATTATTTGAACCTTGCACACTTATTCAGCTCGTAGCCGTTTAGCCACGGCTCTATAGCCTTGTTGGAAGCCAATTCTCTTGTCCTCTTCTGTGAGGCATCTATTGAACTCTGACCCCTACATTTTTTCTTGGTATGGTGAATTTTACTTGCATTGTTTGATCAAAAAAAATTTCCTTGCAATATATAAAAAAATTGATACAAGTTTTCATTTACTAATACTTACAACTCGTGCTTGAAGTTTGGAAAAACCACCAGAGCCGAGCTTGTGTGTCCCGTGCTTTTCTAATCTTGCCTTTGTTGCCTTTGATGTGTCAGGCAATCTATGAAAAGTTTGAAATATGTTAGAGAACAGTACAGGAAAAATTTAGAGGTTAATTAGTACATAATTACATTCTCAAAAGTATCACATACCTTGCTCTACTCTCTACTGGCGTAATTCCTTTTTTCATGTCGGCTTTATACTTTCCATCCAAAATCAAACCCTGCCACTCAGCCTCAAGAACACAGGGCGGACGCTCGTGCCTTGGGTTAACCTCTAAATATTTCCTGTACTGGTCCCTAATATACTTCAAACATAAACCAGCTCTTTCAAGGAGCTTGTTTCTCTCGAATGCACGAGGTCCAAAAAGCTGGGTCATACTATGTACAAGATCATCCTTCAACTTTTTATCTTGGTTATTCCACCTTTTAAGTAAAAAAAAACATGTTAGACTCATAAATGAAGAGAAGCTACCTTTAATATAGTTCAAGAAATTGATGAAAAGGAAAACTATTCTAGCAATGATATGAAATCAAAATAGTGGTTTAGGGTTTTAGTTAGGATATGATGTTCCACCATGTACGTATGGTGGGCCCGAATATCTGCAAACACTCGTCACCAAGTTTTTGCCAAAAAATATCATTCCCTACAAAATAATCATGGGATCATTAGTCGATGAAGAGTGATAAAAAACTAAATTACTATTATATCACTATAGAATAATAATAACTTTAAAGTACATGGAAGTTTGGCTACTTTTAAGGGAATGCCTTCATCATCGCTGATGATCAATACGCAATCCTTCACCGTTCCTGTACTAGGAACATGGGAACATCCAAGAAATGATGTTGCATCGGGACTTGTTGCATCTCCTATTGCAAAAAATGAAAACCATTATCAAATGCCTCCAAGAAATAATAGTTCAAGGGAAATAAATTGGTGCAGAGCACCCATGGCACAAACACAATCAAGGGATCTACATCGTAAACACATAACACTTAAACACATAACAAAAGAGAGAAAAAGAGGGATTTGTGTACCAGTAGATGGTGCAACAGTTGGTGCATTTAGGCTGTGTGTTGTTGACATGGTAGTCGGCAAGACATTTGTGGCTGTCCTGGATGGAGGCAGCGTTGTCATATCATCATGGAAAGGAGCTGAAGAATAAAATTGTTAGAGCATGCATAAATATAGAACGCGTGGACTAGCATGGACAAGATTGTTAGAGCATTAAAAAAAAGATTGTTTGAGCATGTATTGTCAATGATTATGATCATTCCTATATATATTCAGTGGAAAACACAAGTGGGGAATGGAACATGTGATCTACCTGAACCACTTGCAGTACCGGCCTCATCATGGGAATGGGGTTCAAAATTACGCAAATAACTCTGTAAAGACAATGCATCCATATTTTAATTAATGTCATAAAAGAGCATAACATAAAAACCATTATTGAACTCTTGTAATAATTAAAAATTTCATTAATACTTACTTTAAAGTTTTCAGAAGTGCGCAACAACTCAGCTGCCCTGTCTTTTATTTCCTGAGTGTGAGGATGTATGGATACCAAACGTAGAAGTTCTTTCCCAATTTTCTTTAGCAGCTTTTTAATGGAACCGATCGGGTCATCGGTCTCTGCTAAATCAATAAAAAAAGGGTCCACAAGGGGGGACTCCTGAGGGACTGTAGGTTGCTTTCCCTCTCTCTGACCACCGGCCCTCTATGACAACAATAGTATTAGTATTATCAAAATTACTTCAAAACAATGAAGAAAATAACATTAAAAAAAATAACATTTTGCTTCTATCTAGTTTGCACAATTACAATGAGTTTTACCTGCTCATGTGTAGATGAGCTAGGAATATCGTCATCATCACCTTCGGGCGGTTGCTCTATATTGTGCCCCTGTGTCAAAGATCAAGTATAAAAATGTTAGCCAAAAATTTAATAACTAAATGGTATGTTGGAGTCATTGATTAGAAGTTGGTTTAATAGTATGTACCACCCCCATGATAGTAACCTCGTTTGTATCTATGCGGTTCAAATTGTAATCAATAAGCAGCTCTTCCCCTACACATATTGATTTTATCACACAGATGAATACACGATTTCCCTCGCGCGCCTCAAATATGCAATTGGGTTGCTTTATAGTTGACCCAGGTCGTGTACTATTTATAAAACCCGCAATATTCCCTGTTGCTTTTGGCCTTCCATCAATGTATATAGCCACACTTTTACTTTGATTATTGTCTTGCTGTTGTATATAATTTGCCGAGAGTGCATACCTATGCATACTTTTTTTATATTGAACAATATGCATCCAACTTTTGTAATCGTAACATGGTCCAACATACTCCATCAATTCAGAAACTTTGTTGTAAGACACCTTTATGCCATCCATAGAAAATAGGCCCAAACCATGTAATGATGATGGTGCTATGTGATATATCCTCTCATTAACACAAAAATCAGTGTTTATTGGAGGAAGTTCCTTGGGTACCCAATGTTTCTGTAGATGTTGGTACCTCAAGGGCACCTAGATGTCGCCTTTCATCTCATCATCATAAGAACATGACCCCCCTTGAGCAAGGAAAAATTTTATGTGTTTATTGAATTTCCTTCTAGTCCTTTGACCTCTAGTTAATCTCCCTATTCTAGATAAACTGCATGTCTCACTTTCCTCTTCTATTCCTATATTTCCCTCTCTCAAGGAAGACACTTCTGACAAATACCTATTTGCTGGTACCTGCAAATGGGAGAGATCTTAGAAGACATAAAATGTGTTAGCCCTGGGGCATCATGTATTGTCCATACAAGTATTGCATGGAATTGAAATTGTCTTTTTCCTATTGATCTAGACACATCATACATAGTGACACCATTCCATAACTCCACCAACTCATCAATAAGAGGCTCAATATATACATTCATATCTTTAACTTGATATTTACCTACTTGAATGAATAGTAACATTACATAATTATTGTGACCATTTTACTGTAAGATTTGTAAGTACATGTAAATTAATAACTATCAAATGATAAAATACCTGGAACAATCATTGCCAATATAATGTGCTCCCTCTTTATTGACATCCAGGGAGGAATGTTATTGTTGATAACAAAAACAGGCCACACCGAGCAAACAGATCTCATCTCTCCAAATGGATTGACACCATCCGCTGCCAATGAAAGCCTGAGATTATGAGGTTCTTCTTTGAAGTGTTGCCACTTTTCCTCTATGTGCATAAATGTCGAACCATCCGCAGGGATTCGAATAATGTCATCTTGACTTCTATTGCGTGCATGGTAATCCATAAATTGTGCCAAGCTAGTACACCTGAATAATTGTCGCATCCGTGGAATAATGGGGATGTAACGAAGAACCTTGTGAGGCACCTTTTTTGTTATTCGATCTGTTCGATATCTACTCGTATGACATACAGGGCATTGTGTTGCAAATTCATGTTCTTTATAATATATAATATGATCATTGGGACAAGCATGCATTGCTTGATACTCCATTCCAATATCTTTCATAATAGCAGATAATTCTCGATATGAGGGAGGTAGAATATTTGATGGTGGTAACAAAAACTCGCCTATCAATCTACAGCAAAAAATATAAGTTGTTAATATAAACAATATTAGTGGTACATTATTCACCCTTTGTTAACTATAAAGACATATATGACATACCTTAACATACGTGACATTGTTATGTTGGATAAACCATTCATAACCTTCAAGTTCAACAACAACAATACAGCAGAGAGAATAGTTGTTTGGGAGTCTTTGTATAGGGGCTCGTATGCCTTCTCAAGTAGAGGTACATCAAGGCTATCATCATCATCATGATCAGATCCGCTTGGACTAAATGTGTCATGGATCAATGTATTTATACCATCATCTTCAATTGTGTTTTTTGGCGCATGATCATCATCTTCCATGGGATCATTATCTTCACCTTGGATATTCGCACCCCCATGTTCCTCCATATCATGTACTTCCCTGGGGAGATCAACCTATATAAAATTGATTAACATAAATAAACCATGATCTTCAACTCATCATCAAGTGATTTCATATGTATATAAATTGTTAAAATGATATAATGAACAACTTACCAGTGGATGATAGTCATGCCCCCCTTCAATGTGACCATTCTCCCTACAATGTCTCTTAACTATTTTGATTAGCAGTCTTCTACGGTTTAAGCCCTTACAAATTTTGCAGGGACAATAACATTTTCCATCACCTTTTCTTTTCAAGTTAGACCACAATCTAGCGATTGTCTCCCTATTTTGTTCTTCACTTATATTATCTGACATGATCGTTCTTCGCAGGAAGCAAAAATTGGGCTATGAAAACTTTGGTCTACAACTTTCAAATACTAAGCAAAATTGTCAAAAGTACACAAATCTTCTTAGACCTAGTTAAATCCTTTAATATTTTAAAAGTCTAGTTAAAATATACATTAGATTAAAAAATATACAATTTTCATGCCTGAGCGCACGGCTACGACTAGTGCAATGGTCTTCTTGCTTAGCTCTAGAAGCTCTCTAGCAATCAAAACATATAAGCTACAAGGCCTAACAACAATTTCAAAACATATAAGCTACAAGGCAAGACATATTACATAACATGGCAAAAGGATTAAAATATACATTAGATTAAAATATATACAATTTTCAAACCTGAGCGCGCGGCTATAACTCGTGCAATGGTCTTCTTGCTTAGCTCTAGAAGCTCTCCAGCAATCAAAACATATAAGCTATTAGAATTCATTAACTTTCTGTAATTGGAAAACTCTATTTGATATTAGACCGTAAACTACTACTATTCTCTCCATAAGAACTAAGTACAAAATTCTTTCAAGTTCACATCCATGATTCCCTTTAGATTAAAATATACAGCAAAAATAAGCTAAAAGTCTAGTTAAAATATACATTAGATTAAAAAATATACAATTTTCAGACCTGAGCGCGCGGCTATAACTCGTGCAATGGTCTTCTTGCTTAGCTTTAGAAGCTCTCCAGCAATCAAAACATATAAGCTACAAGGCCTAATAGCAATTTCAAAACAAGGGTCATCAAAAGAACCAAAAACAATGTGTGCAAACAATACCTTGTGAAGTGGTATAGACAATTAGAAGATGCTACTATGTGCTAGGGAACTTCTTAGAACTGTTGGTATATTCTTACAACTTGTTACACCTGGGATATTCTTCTTTGTAGATGCTACTGTGTGCCGTGGTCCAAACGGGCCCATAAATGTGGTTGAATAGCAATACATTCAAGTGCCAATTACACAAGGGACAGTCACTGTGAGATATCCTCATGTGTGACTGTCCTTGTCACAAATGAGGACATCTCATAGTGACTGTCCCTTGTGTAATTGCCACTTGAATGAGGTCAGTCACTGTAAAGACAACATGATAATGTACACATACAATGAGTGTACATTATCATGTTGTCTTTACAGTGGCTGCCCTCATGTTGTATATTCTTCTCTGTAGATGCTACTACGTGCTAGGGAACTTCTTAGAACTGCTGTTGGTATATTCTTACAACTTGTTACACCTGGGATATTCTTCTCTGTAGATGCTACTGTGTGGCATGGTCCAAATGGGCCCATAAATGTGGTTGAATAGCAATACATTCAAGTGGCAATTACACAAGGGACAGTCACTGTGAGATGTCCTCATGTGTGACTGTCCTTGTCACAAATGAGGACATCTCACAGTGACTGTCCCTTATGTAATTAAGTATTGTGGGGAAGCATTCTAAATAACCAAAGCCACTAACAATAAATTCAACACAGATATGTCCTCATTTCTGGGTATTTTAGCTCTCTAACAGCTGAATACCAGATTAAATAATAATGACAAAAGAAAAATAAACCCAACGTACTTAGAAATTGTAGCTGTGATTTTGCGGAGGGAATCTCTCTCGGCGCTGTTGAAAACACAAATGACAACCCGCTTGATTTCGCGGAGGGAATCTCTCTCGGTGCTGTTCAAAACACAAATGATAACCCGCTTGATTTCGCGGAGGGAATCTCTCTCGGCACTGTTGAAAACATAAATGACAACGTTCCTTTTTTTTTTTGCACTTATATCCCGACCAACATAAGGTCCATTTGTAATACAACATGATAATGTACACTTACAGTGAGTGTACATTATCATGTTGTCCTTAGAGTGACTATCCTCATTTGTTGAAGAAGAAAAGCATTAATGTGGCTGAATAGCAATACATTCAAGTGGCAATTACACAAGGGACAGTCACTATGAGATGTCCTCATTTGTGACTGTCCTTACAGTGAGTGTACATTATCATGGTGTCTTTAGAGTGACTGTCCTCATTTGTTGAAGAAGAAAAGCATTAATGTGGTTCAATAGCAATACATTCAAGTGGCAATTACACAAGGGACAATCACTGTGAGATGTCCTCATGTGTGACTGTCCTTGTCACAAATGAGGACATCTCACAATGACTGTCCCTTCTGTAATTCAAGTGGCAATTACACAAGGGACAGTCACTATGAGATGTCCTCATTTGTGACTGTCCTTACAATGAGTGTACATTATCATGTTGTCTTTAGAGTGACTGTCCTCATTTGTTGAAGAAGAAAAGCATTAATGTGGTTCAATAGCAATACATTCAAGTGGCAATTACACAAGGGACAATGTCAGGAGCCGTGACATATTGAACTTAGTATAATAATAAAATGATTAGATGATATATAATAATCTATTATTAACGGTATATAACAATAATATATAATTATTATCAAAAGATAATAATAATATATAGTTAGCATAATAAGTAATATGTTAATTAAATAATATTAAAATATTAATAAATAATATAATTATGATTATAATTATAATATAAATTAATAATAAATAATTATTAATAAATTATATATATTATATTATAATAATATATTAAGTAATAATATTAAATCAATTATTGATATAATAATTTTAATATATAAATAATATTAATAAACCTCTCAATATAAAACAATATGTTATCACTATAATAATATTTATTATAATATTATTAATATTACTAACATCATTAATTATAATATTTAATAATAACAATAACATTAATAATAATAATAATAATAATAATAATAATAATAATAATAATAATAATAATAATAATAACGTTTAAAGCAATATCGAATATCTGTAATCGATATACATCTACATTAAACATCTGCATTATCTATCACGATGAGGAATGAAGAAGTGATACAACAATCACTAGTCATTACACATCGATACCATGAGAGGATGATTAATGAACCAAATACTATGAAGTCAAGATCAACATGATATGAATAAGGGATAGGTCGCTATGTGTTTCAGAAGATGTATTGATAAGCAAGAAGGATAACCATTCATATATTATAAATAATCATTAATTGCACAAGTTTAGACAATGACATATCCGATAAAGCAATATCAAACATGAAGACCCGGTAGCAAATATGCACCATCACTTCCTATGTTATCATGACAATAACATAAACTAGATTGAATTCTACTATCTATATCAATAGACACCACATAGGAGGATATCGACTAAAGGATTGAAAGATTATCGATTGTCTGAGATAAACCACATCTTGTAGAAACACAAAAGCATCAGTGATTATATCACAAGCTATTGATGAATGAGGCATCAGTCATGGATAATAAGTACAATGTATCCTTAAGTATTAACAGGAATGGAAGTCAATTTGAAGATCAAACTCCATTACCATCAATCAACCAATAAATGGACAATTATCAGAAAATGATATCGACTTATATCAGAGTAGAAAGATTGGATATAATCATAACAATATGGGATAAGGCAAGAGTTAATATCGATTGACTAAATACTAATGATAGTTAGACAAAACTAATACAAACACAATGGATGTTAACTACTGGTTGCACTACCAATTAGGGAAGATTACCTTCATAAAAAGATTTGATATTGAGTCAATCTGGGAGTTATCTATGATCAGAAAATAATGAAATAATATTATGTGAACTGTCGGATTATGGAAAGGTGTGATTAACAAAGGGACATGGAGGAAGAAACAAGACACGTCTCATTCATAGCATCTCTTCATTTGTTAAAGACAATAGAATAATGCATTCTCGTTAGTCACTCAAGGCATCATTAGAACTTTATTTACTTATCCATATTTGGATATACTCAATAGAGCATCTGCCTTTGGCAGTTTGGTTTCAAGTTTATCATTGCAGATCAGAGACAACACCATGATTGCACAGATAGAAAGGATAGTCAGAAACAACATCAATATTTGAAGTTGCAAGCATATAATTCAGAATCTGAAATAGCAACATATCACTCATAGCGATATTACACATTTGCATAATTACATCATCATATCAGACATAGCAAATACATTGCTGTAAGCAATACTTATTGATTGTATATCGATATTGTTTATATCAGACATAGCATCATTATACTATCACTATAAGTGATAGGAAACATCATATTCATAGCATATTTCATATCATTATATCCGACAGTGCTATTAAACATATTGGTATCAATATCATCTTGCACACATATTGTGATTGAATCTGAAATAGCGGTTGATATTTTAAGTAACCTCCATTACTTAGTTTAATTGTAAGTATCTGATAGAGTAAGTCTGAGAAGTGGAGTAATTGTTCCTGTTTTCCAAGTTAGCCAAAAAGGGGAAATTACAGACAATCATTGTGAGATGTCCTCATGTGTGACTGTCCTTGTCACAAATGAGGACATCTCACAATGACTGTCCCTTGTGTAATTCAAGCGGCAATTACACAAGGGACAGTCACTGTGAGATGTCCTCATTTGTGACTGTCCTTACAGTGAGTGTACATTATCATGTTGTCTTTAGAGTGACTGTCCTCATTTGTTGAAGAAGAAAAGCATTAATGTGGTTCAATAGCAATACATTCAAGTGACAATTACACAAGGGACAATCACTGTGAGATGTCCTCATGTGTGACTATCCTTGTCACAAATGAGGACATCTCACAATGACTGTCCCTTATGTAATTCAAGCGGAAATTACACAAGGGACAGTCACTGTGAGATGTCCTCATTTGTGACTATCCTTACAGTGAGTGTACATTATCATGTTGTCTTTAGAGTGACTGTCCTCATTTGTTGAAGAAGAAAAGCATTAGTGTGGTTCAATAGAAATACATTCAAGGGACAATCATTGTGAGATGTCCTCATGTGTGACTGTCCTTGTCACAAATGAGGACATCTCACAATGACTGTCCCTTGTGTAATTCAAGCAGCAATTACACAAGGGACAGTCACTGTGAGATGTCCTCATTTGTGAGTATCCTTACAGTGAGTGTACATTATCATGTTGTCTTTAGAGTGACTATCCTCATTTTTTGAAGAAGAAAAGCATTAATGTGGTTCAATAGCAATATATTCAAGCGGCAATTACACAAGGGACAGTCACTGTGAGATGTCCTCATTTGTGACTGTCCTTACAGTGAGTGTACATTATCATGTTGTCTTTAGAGTGACTGTCCTCATTTTTTGAAGAAGAAAAGCATTAATGTGGTTCAATAGCAATACATTCAAGTGGAAATTACACAAGGGACAATCGATCACTGTGAGATGTCCTCATGTGTGACCTTTGTGAAGGCAAGTGCCAATTTGTACCCAAGTTACCAATATTGTGGCAAAAGTGGGAATGAAGCATTTAGGGGTCAAATTGGGCAAAGAAGTGTAGAAGTGGCCTATGTGAGGTCTAAATAGCCTAACTAAGTCATGGTTAGGGTCTTATGGTGTTTGAACAATAAGTTTTGAACCAAAATCCCAAAGGTTGTAACAAGTTGTCAATGTTGTCATTCACAACATTGACAACATTTGTGCAAGGGAGCATTTTCGAGTAAGATGGTTATGTAACTATATGAAACCATTGAATTAGGCATCAGATCAACTATAAGAGGCCTCCATCGATCTGTGCAAAAGGTTGGGGGGAAAAAAATTTGGAATTAAGAAGATTTGTAGAGTAACACGGTTTTAGTGAATTCTTGAGTTTTTTTGTTTCTTTGTTTTCAGTTGATTAATGGATTAGATAGCTCGTAGTGTCTATTGGAAAAGTTAGTACAAGTTGTTTTTTTATTCCATGTTGTGTTTTTTTTGAGTTTTGAAGCATTCCAACTAGTTTGTTAATTCTTTTGTTAAGTACCCTATCATTGGTTTGAACCAGGCAGGTTGAACAAATGGAGTCTTAGCTCATCATTCCATTGTCAATTTTGTACGGGCTCTTGGAATGGGTGAGGAGACTCCATGTACTATATGTTTGGAAGGAGGGGCCCTAGGAAGATCATTTTCTATGTTTGCAATGATGTCCTAGGTGAGTCAGTTGAGCACAGTTAGGGATGACAAATCATTACAAGAAGATTACAACAAGTTGAATGCATTGGTTGCTTCAACTAAAATCTCGTGGAGAGGTAGACACACATCTAAAGAAGCCCCAAGTCAAATTAGAAGATTGGGTGAGTTTCTTTGGCTGCTAAGAAAACAAACTCTTAGTCAGACTGTCCAAGTTGTGTCAAAATACTTGTTTTCAGGCATGGCTATAGCAGTTGGTGTACAAAAAATCTAGGAGGAGAAGACCTTAGATATCTTGGAGTTCTCAATAAAGGGCATCTAAATCCTAAGCCCTTTAGGTGGCTTAATATAAACAAAAAGGCTTGACAAAGGCCTAATTGCTAGCAGCCTATTTTTGGGTGCAATTGGCATGGTTTGATGAACCGGATTGAAGTACTGATGAAAAGTATAGGTGAAGGAGTAATATTGAAACCAATAGAGGTCCTAGTGGCCAGCCTCTCCATGGAGTAAAGTTCTAGTTGAATGTGTTTCAATTTGTGAAGACAAGACTAGGAGTGTCCTAGTAGCTAGATTGGTATTGAGCAGATTTCGTTGTATTTCTTGTTGGTGTGCACTAGTTGAAGGAGTGGGATCTTGGGTAGAGATACCTAAAGAGTGTAGGGATAGTTAAGTACCCTATCAAGTCAAAACATTGGCCTAAAGAGACCCTAGTGAAGGATAGGGAGTGAGCAAGACAAAGTGTTACATCAATTAACAAGATCATTTTTTGGTAATTGTGTACATTATCATGTTGTCTTTACAGTGACTGTCCTCATTTGTTGAAGAAGAAAAGCATTAATGTGGTTCAATAGCAATACATTCAAGTGGAAATTACACAAGGGAATATCACTATGAGATGTCCTAAGTGTGACTGTCCTTGTCACAAATGAGGACATCTCACAGTGACTGTCCCTTGTGTAATTGCCACTTGAATGAGGACAGTCACTGTAAAGACAACATGATAATGTACACAAGTACCGTGAAGGTAGTCGCAAGTTAGGGCTATTTCATTGCATACCCGAAACAATGAAGACATTACAGTCCACAAAATGTTTGTGCTTGAAAGATGAACAAATAAAATTAAACTTCTAAATAACCAAAGCCGCTAACAATAAATTCAACACAGATATGTCCTCATTTCTGGGTATTTTAGCTCTCTAACAGCTGAATACCAGATTACATAATAATGACAAAAGAAAAATAAACCCAACGTACTCAGAAATTGTAGCTGTGATTTCATGGAGGGAATCTCTCTCAGCGCTGTTGAAAACACAAATGACAACGTTGTTTTTTTTGCCCTTATATCCAGATGTGATTTTGCGGAGGGTTACGATGCTGTTGAAAACACAAATGACAACATTCCTTTTTTTTTTTGCCCTTATATCCCGACAACATCTCAATTGCAAGTTAGGGCTATTTCACTGCATACCCGAAAAAATGAAGATGTTACGGTCCACAAAACGTTTGTGCTTGAAAGATGAACAAATAAAATTAAACTTCTAAATAACCAAAGCCGCTAACAATAAATTCAACATAGATATGTCCTCATTTCTAGGTATTTTAGCTCTCTAACAGCTGAATACTAGATTACATAATAATGACAAAAGAAAAATAAACCCAATGTACTCAGAAATTGTAGCTGTGATTTTGCGGAGCGTTACGGTGCTGTTGAAAACACAAATGACAACGTTCTTGTTTTTTTTGCCCTTATATCCCGATGTGATTTCGTGGAGGGTTACAGCGCTGTTGAAAACACAAATGACAACGTTCTTGTTTTTTTTGCCCTTATATCCTGATGTGATTTCGCGGAGGGTTATGACGCTGTTGAAAACACAAATGACAACGTTCCTTTTTAATTTTGCGCTTATATCCTGACAACGTCACAATTGCGACAGTACCAAATGTATTGTCATCACAAATTGCGACGGTGTCGGGCTATATTTGAAAAAAAAAAGCCAAAACCGCATGACATTTGCCTGCCGTCGCAATTTCACCCCAAATGTATTAGTGTAAGCTCAAAAAGGTATGTCTAGAACTGATATTTCAGATTGATCATATTTTACATATAGTTCCTTATATTTGACGTGCACACACCAAATCCACATGAATAGAGATGCATTATGGTTTGTAAGTTTTGAGCTTTTAAAGTTATATAGTCAGTATATGCAAGACCGAGTAAGGAGTTACCCGTCAGTGACTATTGTGCAAGGTTAACTGAGTATCAGTAATAACCGAGTGAAAAAGTTATTTGTTAACCAAGCTGTTGATATTTTGTGGTATTCACTGAGTTGACACTTGTCACCGAGTTGTGAGTAGGTCAAGCATTTATTACAAGTACTTTGAGTGGGAATTTGAAAAAGATTATAAATAGACCATGAACTTAGTTCATTCTTCACCTGCGATTTTGAAGAACAAGAGCCTCTAGAGTGATTTATTGCAATGGATTTTCAGAGTGCTTAAAAGCTATTTTACAATCTTCTAAGTGATTTCATCAACAATCTCACGTAAATACTGTTACTACCAAGTTGATTCATACTACTTACCAAAACCCTAAATTTGAGAAAAATGGTGTCCACATCAAATGTAAAAAAATCTAGGTTGGTAGGCAAGGATGAAGTAAATTTGATACTATCTGCAACCTACAATGAACCTCGATACAAACTTCATCCTGAAGCTGCATCTAAAATTGATTAAGCAAGAGCTTTTTCAAGCATACCCCCTAGGGTTATGTTGGTCCAAGATGTAAGATTGTACATTCACTGCAAGATTGGTGAAATAGGATATTTCGATATGTATGTAGCTTATCAGAAGCTATGCGAACAAGATGGAAGACTAAATTCTGAACATAAATAGTTAGAGGTTATTGGTTTGACAAATGCCCTAAATTTTTTGAGGGAATTTAAAAGTGAATGGATTAGGGTTATCCTGAGCAGGTATCATGATGAAAAATTATAGTTGGATGGGCCGGTAGAAATTACCAAGAAAATGATTCATGATGTTATCGGGTATCCCACTACACACAAAGTGAAAGTAGTTCCCAGTCACCGAGAGCAGATATCGAGAAGAACACAGGAGCCAAATGGGACAACTATGTTTGTGCTATAATTGTGTCACACTTATATGAATCATTACATGTAAGGAAACTCAAGAATGAGCCCTCACAAATCGATCCATAGCTCCCTAGGCATGGAGTGCAAGGGTTTTAAGAATGCTCTTAGCTAGAGCTATAAAGCCTATAACCTTGCTAGTAAACCATGCAATGGGAGATTCAATGAAGACAAGGGAAAGAATGCCAATATCCTCAAGAATCAAGAATGAAAATGCAATGCAATGCTATGCTAGAAATGGAAATGCAAGCTAAGCTATGAAAATGAAAGAACAAGTATTACAAAGCCTCCTAGTTAAGCTATATGAATTAATCTAAAGCATAAAGGAAACTAAGCTAAGTATGAAGCTATGAATGCAAGAAATGAAACTATGATAGTATGTAGATGCAAAAGCCAAGAATTCTCCAAATCTTCAAAAGCTCCAAGATGACCTAGAAAATTTGCAGCATAACATTAGCATAAAAAGTTGGGGATCTAGGATGAAGAGAGCTCTCCTTTTAAAGGAAGTGAGAAAGAATGGACCATGGAGATTAAGAGGCAAAAAATTTAATCAAGGGTGGAGCTTGAAAGAGGAGCAATCCATGTGCACAAGTATCCTCCAATAGGAAAATAGGAGTTGACTTTTGTGTCCATATGAGACAAAAAATTCTTTTCTTCTTTTGATAAAACAAGAATAATACTTTATTTGTGCAACTTAGGATAAGAGGAAAAGTGGGCATTTTTTATTTAATAAAAGGGGAGGAAATATTTCTTTTAATAAATAAAGACTTAGGATAAAATGGTTAGCCCAATGAATAATAAAAAATGATAAAATAGGATTTGATCAAGAACAAGCAATTGCAGATTTAGCAAAAGGGGCTAATAGTCTAGATGAGCATTTTTAGGTGTATACATTTGCCCCTCTTTGACTAATGTGTGATCAATCTGGGAACACATGTAGTCAAAGAATGAAGTTGAAATGTGAGATCGATCTGGGATCACAAAACAACTCAGATCAGCCAAGAAGGCAAGCAATAGCGATCTGACTCCAAAGAATGAAGTACAGAGAGATAGAAAATCCTGCATGATCAATCTGGTAGAGACAGTACTGAACACTTAGGAAAGAGATAGCCAATAAGATATGACGTGTCTGCACCCTCAGGATTGAAAGAGAAATTAGGTAGACAGAAAGCAGAAGCAAGAGCAACATGATCAAATCACTAGAAATCATAATCAAAGATGAAGGATCATAGGATAACCATCAAGCAGTGAAGACATGCCCCACACATGGGACACGGGGCACGAACCTATTGGTCCCTCAACCCGTAAACACCACGGAGGGAGAAGCTGAACTTGGGATTTGAAAGTGAATGAAAGAATGGAAGTTTGAAAGAGATTGGGATGAAGAAGTGAAGAATGCCCCAATGAAGATCAAAGGATCAGGCCTCAAACGGGTTAGCCAACTACATGGAAGAAGAAGAAAGATGTTTTGGATGATCAAGGTGAACTCAGATTTTGGTTTCGATCCTGAAATGAATACAAAATGATGTGATATGAAAGACAAGAAGCGAAAGACATGATTGGGAAGAAGTGAAAGGTGAGCACAATTGATTAACAAGTCCATGAAAGATAAAGGAGAGCCCTCTCCATATGCAAGATACAAAACCAAGCTAACATGAACTGAAAAATGCAAGCTGCATGAAAAGTGGTTTACTTGCAAGGTCACAATGCTAATAGACATCTAATAATCATCATCGAGCATTATTGGTAGCGTCACAAGATCATACAATGCACACTAGCATAACTATGTGGATCTGAATATGATATATATCAGATAGAAATGTGGAAATCCCACCTAGGCATCAAAGACATATAGGTCGAGATGACTAGTGTAGTGAGATTACATAAGTTTGATATAGCAAGATTATGCTCACATCAAGACACAAGGAAAGTCAAGATGAATACAAGCATTCACGTGCATATCCCAATGTCAAGTGGAACAAGCATAAATGCTTAATGACAGTGAGGACCAACAAAATATACCCACAAGCAGAAAAAGCAATAAAACATGCTCTCATTCCCTCAGTCTTCTAGTGATGCATCATCGAAAATGATCATATTGGGAGAACACTCAGCAAAGAAATCATCATAGACAGCACACAAAGAAATAAAGTCATTCAAGTCTCAGTGAGTCAAGTGCATGTGTATAGGTCATAGAGTCAAACTTTGAGTATCACATCTGCAAATGAGAAATATCATATCATACTAGACTGTAGGGTAGGATATCTGATAAGTGTTAAGAAACACTCGATGCTAGGGTAGTGTTGAAAAACACAATTGGGGTGGTTGAAAAACATTATTTGTGAGGTGCCGAAGAAACCCAGATGCACAAAGAGACCCAAGATAATCTAGAACAACGTATGCCCCCTAGACTAAGACAAGAGTCAATTCTAGGCTAGGAAAGGCAAAGCGAGAAGTGGAGCGAAAGGAGCACCACGCAAGAGTGATAGACATAGGTGCAAGGGTTTCAAGCAGCACCTGTTTCTAGGTTTTCACCACTTGATAGATTTTTTTAAGGACTTTTTATAATTTTTTTGTGTTTTTGCTACCAAGGTGCCTGTTTCTAGGTTTTCACCAAGGTACTTTTTCAAAAAAAATTTATTTTTCAATTTTTTGAATTTTTTTGGTGAGACATCAAAGCGCCTATTGCTAGGTTTTCACTAGGATGCTCATTTTTTCAGGACATTTTATCCTTTTTAGGATTTTTTCAGCATCATATATGAATTTTTTTTAAATTTTTTCAGGATCATAAAGTATGTACAAAGAATGCCCCAGACACAAATGGGCATCAAGAGTCTGCTTCCTCTGATGTGGAGAACTGATAGGCCCCAGACCCAATTGCTGCAACTGTGATGATAGGAGGTCTCAACCAGTTTGACCAATAATAACCAGCCCTAAGCAATGTTTGAGCTAGCGGAGGATCGTTAGAATGTGATCCACATATGCCATCATGGATTTCAGCTAGCACTTTTTTTGACTCCTTGATTTTTGGACACTTAAGGTGATTTCTATCTAGACCCTTCCTATACAAGTCACCAGAGACAAAGGTAAAGTGTAAGGGATGGCAGAAAGAATGGCGTGGTGGATCTTCAGAAGGAATAGGAGGTGGAAGACATGAAAAGAGGATAGGATTGTAAGATTTGTGAGTAGGATAGCGTAATTCATCCACCAAGAACTTGATGTGAAATTTATGCTTTTTCATTTGTAAGATGGATGCCAAAGTAACCAAGGCATTAGTAACTTTTTTTTTAGCCCTAGGAATGGGCTGAAGTGTAACAGATATGAGATCATGCTTGAAGTAGTGCACCATTTTTTTGTAGAGAATCAGCTTGTCATCTTGTATTTGATAATCATTATTTTTTAGCAAATTTTTATGTTTACTTTTCTTAGGTTCGGATATCGCCACAATGTGGTTTCCGCCATCTGACCATTGCTCTTTTCTTTTGACTTCATGACTGTGATGCTTGATTTCTAATTCAATCTATTTTTGTTGCTAGTTCGCTGGTGAAAGAAGTAACAGGTGTTGATGCAAGATGAAATGAAGTGATTGGTTCAATAGCATTTATGTGAGGGGTGTCATCTCTAGTGACAAGAGAGGTCAAGCCTATAGGGTAATCTCCAAAAGTAGCTAGATCTAGATTTGTCATAGAAGGACCAATGTAGTCGACTAAGGCAATATGGGGAACAAACTCATCAGACTCTGCACGAGACTCATCAACTACATTGGGTGGGTTACAAGAGGTGTGAACTACATCAACATCCATATTTGTCATGGAAGAATCTTCTAGAAGAGGCTTAAGATGATGAGAAGTAGAAATACTCATGTTTTTATGTGATAGATCACCTCTTTGTAGCAACCATGCAATGTTGCGATGTTGTCTATCATAGTGCAATGATTCTTTAGGCACATAGATTCTAAACATAGAGACCTCAGCCATATCATCAGTAGATATACATTCTTCTCCCCAAAGAAGTGAAGTAGAAGGAAAATCATCTCCCATTTGAGCCATAGTGTGCAGTGGTGAGTCATCTATATCTATGTTTGAATTACTAAGAATGGGAGTATTTTTGGAATGATCAAGGAGGGAAAATATACCCTCATCTTCTCTATAGATCCACTCTTGAATAGCTTGTTCTTCTCTTTCTACTTCTAAAGGAACAAATGAAGGAACATAAGTATCAAAGATCATCATAGCAGAAGTGGAAGGCTTCATCTGATAAGAAGGTTTCCCATATGACCTAGGAGAAAAAAGTATAGAAGCAAAGGAATCCAGTGTATGTTCACCCATACCAAGGCTCATCATCTTAAGTGATTTCTCAGCAGCAACTAGAGATGTACTAGGATCAACAGAAGGTTCATTGTGAGGAACAAATTTTTCAAAAGCAACAAGAGCATTAATAGCAATAGTATGGTCTCCAGGAATCACAACTTTAGTGCCATTGTACGGAAATTTGATGCACTGATGATAAGTAGAAGGAACAGCTTGCATGTCATGGATCCAAGGATGACCCAAAAGAATGTTATATGTGAGTGGGATGTCCAATACTTGGAAGCTAATATCTTTCATGACAGGGCCCACTCAGATAGGTAGCATGACAAGACCTTTGGAAGATCTTTCCACTTCATCGTAAGCTTTTATAGTAATCTTCTTCTTGGAATCCACAACAAATTTTGACAAACCCAATTGTTGTATGACATTGAAAGAAACAATATTTAACCCTGAACCATTGTCTATCAAGACTCGGTGGACGTGGGTGTGGTAGACAAGAATTTTGATGTGTAAAGCCAGATTATGAGGGTGAGAAATAGATATGTTATCTTTTGCAGAAAAGGAGAGAGATAGCAGAGATGAAATGTGGTTGACGATAGCCTGGAATTGATCTGGATCAATGTCATTGGGAACATGTGTTGTATGTAGAGCCTCATCAAGAATCTCTCTATGCGAAGGGGATAACCGAAGCAACTCAAGGATAGATATCTGGGCTAGTGTCTTTTGCAAATGTTGGACAAGATCATAGCTAGGGGTGGCTAGGAGTCGCTTGTTTGGAAGGAAAATTTTGCTTGGGATCTTGTGCAGTTTTAAGGACAATCTTGGCTTGCCCCCTAGTAACAGCATTCAATGTCTCACTTCGGGAAGATGAACTACCGTGTGTTTGCAAGACCAACTTTGGCTTACCATGATTGGCTTTATTATTATCTTGAGATCTTACCATAAGAACACTCTCAATGGGCTCTACCATGCTAATCACAGGTGTATCAGAAGTATATGTATAATTGATCTTAGCACCATGATTCTTTTTATGTGTTTGAGAGGTTTCCCCAATATCATGCTTAGGCAGAGGATCTTTGAAAGTTATGTGATCAGAATTTTTAGTTAAGCCATCAGTGGAGATTGTGTTGTTATAAATGAGGTCCTGAATATCATCCTTAAGCTTAAAACAATTATCTATCGGATGTCCCTTATTTATGTGATAATGGCAGTAATGATCCTCTCTCCACCAATCAGGCCTATTTATCGGATCCCAGTTACCAGGTTTATCAGGAAGCGTAAGATATCCATTGTCAACCAAAGTCTTAAGGATCACATCGTAAGGCTCTACCAACTTGGTATAGACTCTCTTTCGAAATGACTTCTTAGGCTTATCTGCATATTGAGGTTTAGGAGCATTGTGAGCATTGGCAGCTTCTTATTGTTTTGTTGCATAGATAGCATTGGAGAGATTGAAAGTAGGCTCTTTAGCTTTAGGAGCATCAACAACTCCATCATTAACAACATACTCATTCTTATTCCAAGGTTTGTTCTTGTCTTTTCGATTGCCTTTAGCATCTTTATTAATAACAATATCCCCTTTTCTTATAGCTACATCCTCAATTCAATATGCACTTTCAACCATGTCATGGAAGGAGGAGAATAGTTGCTTCCTTAGATCATAAAATATCTCAGGCACAAGTGTGTTAACAAAAATGTCAATCTTTTCCCTTTTGGGTAATTGACGAGGATATCCAAAATACAATGACCTCCAATGTTGTAAGTTGCAAATGGCTCACCTTGATATTGTCTTAGATTATCAAGATCTATCATGGTGACAGGTTGTTGGATGTTGTAAGAATAATGCTGGGTAAATCACTGAGCCAACTCATCAAAAGTCTTAAGCGGTGGTGTCAGTTTCGCAAACCATTCCAAAGCTTGGCCTCTTAAACTTTTAGGGAAAAGTCATAGAAGAAATGTGTCTTCATGAAGGAAGTCCATGCTAAGAGCGTAAAAGTGACGCACATGGTCATGGGGATCACCATTTCCATCATACTTGTCATATTTGGGAACCTCAATATCCCTAGGAAATGGGACCATGTATAGACTCCTATCAAAGGGAAGACCACAAATTGATTCTATAAAAGAGAGCTTTGGAGGCTCTCCTTCTATTGCCATTTGGGTAAGGCGTTGATTTGTTTGATGCGATTCTTCCTGAAGGACTTCCAATTCAGTTGGTACTCTTTGTTGGACAATTTGTCTGACATCATAGCCGGGAGGAAGCTTGTATCCTCTAGAAGTCATATATTGAAAATATCGGTTGCCATTATGCTCTAAAAGCTTATGCATCATTCATTGGGAGACCACATCTTGTTCAAATCTCATAAGATCCTCACTAGAAATCTCATCATCAGCCTTTGCCTCATGTTGAGACGGAGGAGTTCTAGGAGGTGAAGAAGGCATACCAAAAGTAGGTCTTGGAGGAGATCTTGGTGGCGTGTTGTTGCCATTGATAAAAAGAGGTCTATGCTCATGATTACTAGTCTCAGGTTGCTCATGAAATGTCCCTCTATAAGCCATGTGCCTTGCAGCATCCATCCTTTGTTGATTGTGTTTTTTGTCTAAGTGTGCTTGGTTATCTTTATGCTCAAAATGTTCTTGTAAGTATTGAAATTTTTCTTGTTCAGTCAAAGTGAGTTAGACATTGTCTGTGTTTTTGGGGGTCTTGAATGTAGAAAAGAGGAAACCTCCTTTGTAACATGGGGTAGCCTTAGAATCTTCAGATTGGTTAGAACTAGAACTGTTGTTGCTAATGGGCACTTGTGAGCATCTAGTTGGAGAAGGTAACTATGTATAATTGAATGGAGGATGACTCTCCTGCTCAAATTGAGACTGAGTTGTAACCGGCATGAAAAGAGATATTGGTTGACTAATAGAATGAGACAAAGTTTCTCAAATATTGAGATAAGAAAAATCTAATAAAGATCACTTGTCAAAGTAGAACAATAGAGATATGGCTTGTCCAAAGTGCTCAAGCACTTACAGCAATCAATTGACTAAAGCCGAGCAGCAAGCAAGAAGCTCAATAAGAAAGTGGCTAGAGAGATAACCGTGATGCGACAAGTGATCAAGAGTAGCATTTGTTAAGCTCAAATCTAATAGTTTTAGCTCATTTGTTTTAGTCTAGAACAAGTCTAAGCATGCAGATAACAGACCAACTTCAGGTAAGAACAGAAAAAGACACTCTACGACAGGTTAAAATGCAAGTTTAGCAGCTCCAGATTGCAACAGCAACAAGACAGCAAAAAGGTTCTGGACAACACTCTCCTGGCAGACAAGGTGATAGTTTATAGCGAGGTGACACTTCACCTTAAGCCAGGCAACAGTTTCTAGAAAGTCTAGGTGACACTTTCCATCAAGCAGGGTGACAGTCTTGCAGGGGTGAACTGTCTCACGACAATTCTCAGAACAGGATGTGACACTGTTGTAGATTTGTATGACTTTTTGACCAGTGAACATAAAAATTTTAGTTTTGAAGCGTTTTGATCAAGTTTGAAGGTTGGATAGTGCAATTTCTCATTTTGACAAGCAGTAACAGTAGATAAAAGATAAGTTTGCAAATAGTATAAGATCAAACATGTCATAGAACACTTAAAACAAGGGCAAAAGCAACCTTTCCAAGATAAGCACTTGTGATATCAAAATGAAAAATTCTATGAGTGCTACCATTGGTTTGAATGTCAAGAATGTTTACACTGGTATAGCACAATCGAAGACAATTCAAGCAATTACTACCTAGAAGGACAAGGCTCATTACTTAGCAACTTGGCCCACAACTTGATGCTCCCTTGCCTCACACCAAGTGGTTGCCCACAAGAGATATTGGCGTTGTCATGAAAGTGTCAAAAACACAACCAAAGGAAAACATATGGTGAGTGTCTTGGGGTGATCTAGGCAAGTCCACTTGGATCAATCCTTGCACCAAGAAGCTAAGTAGAAAAAATAAGGTGGCTTCTAACTAATGGTTCGTAGTAAGGGCTTCCGTTCACAATACCCCTCTGGCTCCTCATAAAGGACTAGGACCTTGCGGCCTCAAGAGTACCTTAAGCATTCTTCCTCAATGCTTTCCTCGTGGTTGCAATTCTATGAGCTACTCACATCAAGAGAAGACAAGTGTTATGTCTACCAAGGTTTTGCCTTCATAGCCTTGAGATTATAGTGGGTTGGAATAGTCGGCAAAAGGCTTGTCCCCACTTGGGTCATTCTTCTTGATTTTTCAAGAGCAGGCCCGCTAAAGGATTCTAAATCTAAACAAAGAGTGGATCAATTCTTGAGGTTCAAGGTTTTTGGTTCACCACAAGGGTGAAGAGCATACTCCCCTATCTCAAAAACTTCACCCAAACACACGAAGCAAATAGGTTCAATTACTCTCTTGCTTCCAAAATTCTAAGATGGGTCAAGATTTTCTGGTTCACCACAAGGGTGAAGACCATACTTCTCCTACCACCTCAATATCTCTTTCACAAGATATTAAGTGCCTAATAAAGGAAACAACTAGTATATGCCGCACTCAATAAAGAAAGCAATTAAACAAGCACTTGATCTGGTTTTTATGCTTAGGGCATCCTTGCAAAAACCATTAGTAGCCCTCTTTGACATGCGTGCTTTTGGAAAAATATCTCAAGCAAGTGAACCTACAACCACAACTTGTTAGGCCCACAAGGTTAGCAAAACCAAAATTTAAATGGTTAGCACATGAAAAATTAGATAATCTGCCAAAAAAACTGATCAAATGACAAAATCTAAAAATGAAACCATCATGGTTGGATTAGGCTTGGAAAGACCTTTCCAATGATATATCACACTTCTATGAATCATTACATCGAAGGAAACTCAAGAATGAGCCCTCACAAATTGATCCATAGCTCCCTAGGCATGGAGTGCAAGGGTTTTAAGAGTGCTCTCAGCTAGAGCTATTAAACCTATAACCTTGCTAGTAAGCCATGCAATGGGAGATTCAATGAAGACAAGGGCAAGAATGCCAATATCCTCAAGAATCAAGAATGAAAATGCAATGCAATGCTATGCTAGAAATGGAAATGCAAGCTAAGCTATGAAAATGAAAGAACAAGTATTACAAAGCCTCCTAGTTAAGATAGATGAATTAATCTAAAGCATAAAAGAAACTAAGCTAAGTATGAAGCTATGAATGCAAGAAATGAAACTATGATAGTATGTAGATGAAAAAGCCAAGAATTCTCCAAATCTTCAAAAGCTCCAAGATGACCTAGAAAACCTGCAGCATAACATTAGCATAAAAAGTTGGGGATCTAGAATGAAGAAGAGAGCTCTCATTTTAAAGGAAGTGATAAAGATGTACCATGGAGATTAAGAGGCAAAAGATTTAATCAAGGGTGGAGCTTGAAAGAGGAGCAATCCATGTGCACAAGCATCCTCCAATAGGAAAATAGGAGTTGACTTTTGTGTCCATATGAGACAAAAAGTGTTTTTCTTCTTTTTATAAAACAAGAATAATGCTTTATTTGTGCAACTTAGGATAAGAGGAAAAGTGGGGACTTTTTATTTAATAAAAGGGGAGGAAATATTCTTTTTAATAAATAAAGACTTAGGATAAAATGGTTAGCCCAAGGAATAATCGAAAATGATAAAATAGGATTTGATCAAGAACAAGAAATTGAGGATTTAGCAAAAGGGGCTAATAGTCTAGATGACCATTTTTAGGTGTATACACTGTGCACTAAAGATACATTCAATTAAAGATCCAGAGGTGAAATTTGCAGTGCATGTCATCGGTTATAATATTTACCAGTGGAGCAGACTAAATATTGTTCCTTGAGGAGCCATTGACATTGCATATCAGATGGTTAAGGAAGGTTATCAGTTGGACCTAGCCGAGCTTTTGCTGAAGCAAGTTGAAGAGAACATGAAGATAATCCGGTCAGCAAAGTCCAACACATGTAAGTTTGGATCGCTACTAGTTTGCATATTATTTTATGTGCAATGATTTTTCCCTTCTGTTGGTCATATAGAGTGGTCAACTGATAGGCCCGTAATATCACAAATTTAAGATTTTACTAAAGGCTTGGGAAACAATCTTAATAATGTTTTAGATAGTTATCTTAACAATTCAAGAGTAGAATGAATTCTCAAAGCAGAATTCCTAGGGAACTAGTAGAAGATTATGAGCAGGAAATATGTTTTCTTCCAGACACTGACTACACATTGATAAAGGTTGTGGAGCCTAGGACAAAATTGTTAGCTCCTATGGGATATGAGATAGATATTGATCTTGCCTCTAAATCAATTAAGGCTTTATTGGCTACTCCCAAGGATGTGAATGCAGAAAGGTTTGGAACATATGAAGAGGCCAAGTCAAGAATAAAAAGAGGCTTGTTTATCGGTAAGATAATGAAGAAATCAAGAAAAATGATGAAGAAACTTGTGGAGTGTTAGAATAACTGAGAGGGGGGGTGAATCAGTTATCCAGCGTGCCAAAACAAAATGTATAATTCAAATAAAAATCTTCAATTTCTACTACTCGGTAAACATAAAATAATTTTACTCTTTGTGCTTCTACCGATTACCAGTCTAATACTTATAACTATTACCGATCAAATCTAAAATGTAATATGCAAAGTATGATAAGAAATAAATATCACAATCAACACATAACTGTTGGAAACTACAATTGAAACAATTTTTGTATTGTCATTGATGTCAAAACCTTAACTAGTAAGATTGTTGCTACTTAGTAAAGTACTATATCTATTATATTGTTGTGAAGGATTAGGGAAAGGTTGGTAACAATAGGACCTAAGGAAAGATTGAGTTATCTTGATACTACAAAGTGTACTTGACTATGTTTCACAATGATGAGATAATGTATGTTTTATCTTAGTAAGATTAAAGACTAAACTGGTAGGCTTAACCGAGAAAAAATGTATACATCATGTTTAAGCTGAGTAATGTTAGTGTTGACCGAGTTAGTGTATGGCGAGCAAAAATCTAGTGTCGACCAAACATCAATAAATTGCAGAGGAAGATAGTGTATGATGAGGAAATAGTTTTAGTAACGACAGAGCATTCTACATGAAGACCGAGTGGATGATCACAGTATTGACTGAGCATTAGCAATTTTATATTTGAAGAGAATTAAGATTTGGAGCCGACATTGTTGAATTCTTGGATTATGTAAAATGTGTCGACTTTATTTATTGATTGTATGGAAGCATTAAATGCACTTTAAAATGTTTTATTGTAAATCTTTATGAGATTTGAGTTTTTTTTAGAAAAGAAGCCGAAGAACAAAATGTGGGTAGATTCAATGAATCTGACCTAACCCTAAGATCTATGAATAAGATTGAGTGGAAAAAGATGAGTTAACCTAATTGAGGAAAGTATTAAGGGAACCTGAGCATTGGATATGTATGGTTGATGCATGGGGTGAAACCGAAATGCTGCAAGATAAGTTTTATTGATTGTATAAGCAGAAAAGGCTGAAGGGGAAGTGTGGTGATCACTTCAAGAAAAGTTATGAGCAGATCAGAGATGGAGATGGAAAAGTTTCAAAGTCAGTAAACCAACATTTATGTACGGAATTAGATCTAATATTTGCAAAGTGAGTTGTATGTTTTTCAGATCAATATTGCTACTACTTTCTAACCATTGTAATAGACAAAATCCTTTTAACAGAGGTCAACCTAACAGTCATATGTTAAATCCTTTGAACAAGGTTGCATTCTAATGGAGTGTATATAAGTCCTTTGACTAGACTCACTTTTAACAGGGTGATTGAAATCCTTTAACCAGGTCACACCTAATAGTGTGTATTGTAACCTTTGATAGGGTTGGCTTTTAACTGAGCTCACTTCAGAAGACTGAATAATAGTAGCATGTTACAAAGTGGTTTTTCCCACATTGGGTTTCCACTATAAATCCTAGTGTCAAAATTTGTGTGAATGTTTTGGTGTGAACATTTCTATGTTTTGCAAGTTAGATATAGCTTGGTAGTGGACTACAATGTTATATGTGTCTATTATTGAATTAGTGATAACTGAGTTTGTTTTGGTTGCTTGATCTAATTTAAAGTAAAGTTTTTAAGTTTGTCTTATACATCAGGACCTAAGAACAACTGATTCACCCCCCCTCTCTGTTGTTCTAAATCATATTAACAATTGGTATCAGAGTTGTGTTACTTACTGGTTTCTACAGAAATCAAGTTTAAAGTTACTTGAAGCAAATGATCAGGATGTATAAGAAGGAGGTACCGAAGCTGCATGGCAAAGCTTGATGAAGCTGCATTTGGCCAGTATTAGTGATTCTACAAAGTACTATATTGAGAATTACTATGTCTCACCTGTTGCATCTTTGACTATTGAAGAAATGAGAGCTAAGCAAGAACATAATCAAGCAATGCTGGAAATTGCATCTACCCTAAGCTATCCAAAATTTGAGGACATTAAGGACTGTACAACTGCTAAGGAGATGTGGGACACTCTTGCAAATATCTATGGTGGTGACTTGTTTGTACTAAAAGTAAAGGCTGAGAGTCTCAGAGGTAAGTTTGATGAGATGAGAATCCAAGAAGGTGAAAACATTGCACAATATTGTGGTAGAATAAAAGAAGTTGTAAATGCTATAAGAGGAGAAAATGGTGTTATTGATGATGAAACTATAATTGGAAAAGTGCTAAGAACTTTGCATCCTATATATGCTATTAAGATCTCAGCTATTCAGGAATCTAGATGTAACTCTGCAAATGCATTCACTTTGGATGGTTTGATTGGTAAGCTGACTACTTTTGAACTCTCTAACTATGATAATTTAACTGTTGGTAGTATTGGTAATGTTGAATCTACTTTCAAGTCACAATTAGTTTTGAACAAGCCTAAGAAGGAAAAAGAAAGATGCACTAGTGAAAGCGAAAGTGAAAGTGAAAGTGACAGTAACACTTCTGATGAAGAACTTGGAGATCTAGAAGCTCTTATGGCTAGAATATTGAGAAGAGGAAAAGGAAAGTATAAAGGTAAACTCCCTATTATATGTTTTGCATGTAATAAGGTCGGTCATATAGTTGCTATATGTCCTAACAGGAAGGATAAAGATGCTGAAAGGAAAAGAAAACAAAAAGATAGAAGAGATGACAAAAGCTACTGAAGGAAAAAATACTACAAAGGAAAAGGTAAGAAATCCTATTACATTGTTGAAGAAGGAACTGACACTGATAGTGATGATTTTGAAATTGAGGTAGTCTATGTTGCATTGAAAGATGAATCTGATGAGGATGAGAAAATTGCACGGATCTCCTATGTGAACAAGAATGATAAATGTATTATTGACAGTGGTTGTTCACATCACATGACTGGTGACAAAGATAAGTTTGAAACTTCATATCATTATAGAGGTAAAAGTGTAACATTTGGTAATGATGCACCATGTCCTATTAGAGGAAAAGGTTTGATTAAACTGACTAATAAGATATCTTGTGAAAATGCTTATTGGGTTTATGGTCTTAATTATAACTTGTTAAGTGTTGCTCAGCTAAACAAAACTGGTTATCGAGTAGAGTTTCATCACAAGAAAGCTAAAATATTTGATGCCACTAGAGAACTTATTGGAAGTGGAGAACAAACTAGAGGTAATTTGTTCTATCTTGACTTATTTGAAGAAACATGTATGATTTCACAACTTGATGATATTTGGTTATGGCATAACAGGCTCTGTCATGTTAATTTTGACAACTTGGTAGAGATAAGTAAGAAGAAGAAAGTAAGAGGTCTACCTAGACTGAAGAAACCTAAGAATGTGATGTGCAAGGAATGTCAGTTAGGAAAAATGATAAAGTCAAGTTTTAAGAGCAAATCCTTTACTTCTGAAAACATTTAGACTTGGTTCATACTGACCTTTGTGGACCTATGGGTGTACAAAGTTACTGTGGTGCTAGATACTTTATCTTGTTTGTTGATGATCATACCAAGATGATGCATGTAATGTTTCTAAAAGAAAAATCTAAAGCTTTTCAATTCTTTAAGTGGTATTTAGCTAAAGTTGAGAAGGAGACATGTAGGAACCTGAAATGTCTTAGATCTAACCGAGGTGGAGAATTTACATCAAATGAATTCAATTTTTTTTGCAATGAAAGAGGAATTAAAAGATAGATGTCTGCACCTAGAACTCCTCCACAGAATGGTATAGCAGAAAGAAGAAACATATCTATTTTGGATTGTGCAAGGACATTGTTGATTGAAAACAATGTGCCATAGAAATATTGGAAATAAGCTATAAGCACTGCTATCTACTCTCCAGGTGACACTCTTCATCTTCTTCCAACTGGTCTGGGATCATAAGATTTTTTCATTTTATGGCTCTCATTAGGCTTAGTGATAATCTTGAGAAAGCTAGCTTCCTTACATGAAAGTCATCTTGTGCATTAGCCCAAAAATCTTCTATTGTAGGCACATGCCTGAATGTTCCTCCTTGAGTTGACTTGATTAAACCACGAGGATGGAATCATTGTCTTGCTTTCTACCAAGCTAAGTGATATTGCTCTAACTCCTTTTTAGTAGATGCAAAGGCAACATGGTTGGGACAACTGTCATTGCCTATCACAAGTGAGAGGTATCAGGATAAACATCTTGAGAGAGCATGTCTCAATCAAGTTAACTATTATAGAAGAGCAGCTAGAAGAATGTCTTACTGCTAAGACATCATTTCAGAAGTTCAATTTTGAATCTCTTCAAGCCTGTCAGATTGTGGCATACGGATTGAGTACTTTACTCAATGTAGAAAAATCTATTAAGAAGACTTGGGAGAAAGATTTTGAGGCTTGGAAGTTAGATTTTGCAGATTGTGTTGCAAGCCTACCAGCTTTTCAATAAGATAGTAAGGTAAAAGTTTTGGCACAATTTTGTATATCCCTTTCCGCCCTTTATTTTGTCATTGTTGTCAAAGGGGGAGAGATACTTAGAAAATTGTCTATATAATGAGGAAGGATACTCATAGGGGGAGTTCTATGGAGTATTATGAAGTATATTATGAGGAGATATAAGAATAATATTCTATGGCCACAATTTTGATACAAATTTTGAGATTTTGACTTGTACACTTAGCCAATTTTCTCAGATGTTGCCACCAATGACAAAGGGGGAGATTGTTGGCAATTTGGCTGAGGTATGTACATAGATGTTGTCATTATGGAAACATATTTTCCCTATGAGGATCACGTAAGCTAGAAAGTAAGTATGGAAGATCGCAGACTAAAATTGTCTAAGTATGAAATTGTGATTTTGACAGAGCACCCGAGACAGTTTGTTTTGGCGACGTGCACTGGAGCATGATCAAAGTTTGTGCAATTGAAAATAGACTCTATGATGTCTAAGGATACCCCATCTCAATGTACAAAAGGTTTCAGATAGCATAAACAAATTTATGAAGGTTTTACCGATGACAGAGTATAGTCGACAGGGCAATTTTGAAGACAAAACTTGTAAATGAATTAAGGGATTATTTTGCTTGTCAAAATAATGACTTAATATTATAAAGAGTTGACATCCTAGATGTTTACTCTTGGATTATGATGTACAAGCTAATAGAAGAAAGATATTATGTTTGTACCTTGTATAAAGATGTGAAGTTGTAATGACCGAACATGCTTGGAATTCATACTTGAAATGTAACTTGTGATAGTTGTATATTGTGATAGCAGTGAAAGTTGTTGATGTGAAGTTGTAAGCAGTACCTTATTGTAATCAGAAAACATTTGTATTACTTGTTTGGGTAGTGGGCTCATCTAGTAATCAGGTTTTGTATCTACAACTCCTAACAGAGTTGAGGCTTCTCACAAGGCCTATAGTCCCTTAACTAGGACCGATACACTATATGATTGTAATAGGCTCCTAACAGGGTCAACATCCTTAATAAGATATCTTTTGATTAGTGGATCTTTATGGGTACCATCCCCATTGGGGTTTTCCCTTGGCCAGGGTTTCCTCAAGAACATATCATGTGTTATGAGTTCTTTACATTTACTGCTATGTATGCTATTTAGTTTCTTATGCTTTGTATGCACTAAAGTAATATGTTATATCCATAAGTGGGAAAAAGTAAAAGTTTTTGAAATACTGATTCACCCCCCCCCTCTCAATATTTCCTATTTCTAACAATTGATGCTCCTTCTTTTGTAATGCCATCCTAACATTTTTGCTAGCCTTAGGGGCTTTTATTACCCTTTTGGTTTTAATATTTTTTCTAAGACTGTTATGGTTAACTTTGGTCATAGCCCTATGTGGCTCGATATGATGCTTAAACTTAATTTTCCTTCTAAGTACTACTTTATGATGGTTACTTTTCTGGACTTTTGTTTTGATGGTAAGTGGTGGCACTCTACTTTCCTTAAGTTACTTTTTGATAGAGGAAGCTTTGTTGTTCTATAGTTCAATATCTCTCTGTACTCTAAATGTTGTTAATGTGATGTTAATGCACATTTCTAGTGTGCTGCTATTGTACCATGGGCCAACACTCTCTTATTGTTTCTTTTTTCAAAAACTTTTGTATAAATAAAATAATGTATGCTAGACTTCTATAAATTTTTGTTGTAGGATGTACATTAAAGATAGGTATTTTCTGTATGTAAAATGTGATAGTCGGTACCATGACATGAATAAAAGTTAGTGCAACTATGTTGTACTATAGCCAACGCCTATATTTTAGTTTTCTATTTAGACATTGCCTACAACATGTTGCCTGTTCACTTTGAAACCCTGTGTTTGTTGCAAGCTGAGAAAAGGACAGAACACACATACTATAGTAAAGCTTATAGGATTCCCCTATGGGGAAGCTTGCGTATGGGCCTCTCAAAATTTTTGCATGCTGTCTCACACCTAAAACTAGTTTGTGGAGCAATTTTTGTGAAATCAGATGGTTATTTCCATTTTCACTTTAGATTTATCATTTTCTAGTTTGCCATTTCGTGTGCAATTTATTTTGATCATTTTTTCTTTGCCATTCTTCGTGCATTTAATCATGCCAAGTACCTGGATTCATCAGCATTTGTGTTTTGAGATTCCAACGCTCAAGCAAGTGTATCCAATGGACTGCTTCACTTCACTTGTCGAATTTAGTATTCAATTGTTCATAGCTCTTAACTCCAATTCCTCTAGCCACATATTTCTCAAAGGATATACTAGCAACAACAAAGTTCTCAAATGATATACCAACACAAATAATTTGAAGAATCCACAGTATTTTCCTAGAAACATTTCCCAAAATTTTTCCCTTCTTTTCTCATGTATATTGATAATTATAAAAAAATAATCATTCTAAATACAAGTTTTGATCTTTTAATCTGGAATATTGACTTCAAGATTGAAACCCCTAATCTTCTCATATTTTTTTCTAAATCAAACCTTGTCTCCCCCTTAGCATCTAGAAAAATACACCTCAAATTGTTAATTGTGTTTGCTACAATCGAAGTGAAGAAAATAAATTATTGTTGGGCTACACAGATTCAACACTCTGTGCCACTATTTTAGAGCAAGAAGCACTTTCATACTTGCATTTTACCTTGTATCACTCCATTCTAAGGAGGCCCTAAATATGATAATTCTACCTACGAGTAACATCCACAAATGGTCTATAACATCAGCAACACAATAAATAATTGTATATGTCAATTTTGATGCCATTTCATGCATCCTTCTGGCTTGTTTGACATGTATGCAAAAATTGGGATCATAGAATATGCACTTGATTCTTTTGAAAAAAATTCCGAAGAGATATTTCATAAAATGCAATGATTGTAAGATTTTCAGAAGATAGATAGATTAAAAGGCTTTAGATACCTTCAAGCAAATACAATTGGCTATAGAAAGCTACGCTCTTTGCTAGCATCTTCCCAACATTTCATCTCATGGGATGCAATGATTGCAAGAGTTCATAGAAATTGATTTGTTGAGAAGGCGTTATAAAATTTTAACCGGAAGCGACATATAATTTTATTGTTTAAAGGTTTAACACAATGTATAAATGTTGAAATGGGTTTAGAAAATCTCCCAAAAATGCAACAAATATGCATCCCATGATTCCAGGATATGCACAAAATAGATATGTTGAAAAGGCTTTAACAACTTTTGAGCAATTGCAATGGTGGTTGTAAACCTCAACTGTACAATAGTTGTTAGCATCCTTCCTACTTATACAAAAATGTGAGCTTTGGAATAACCTATGGACATCCTTCAACACATAATAGGAGGATTTTTATCAGATATTATAGTTGAAATATTGTATTACACGTAATGTCAAGGAAGAAATATTCTTAGAATGTACTGAACCGAGACTATACTCCTACAATTGTTGCTCCAAACTATACACATAACCAGTTACAAATATAACTAATTGCCATGTGTTAATATATATTCCCTGGATCTTGGCATCCATGCATAGATACGTGGTATTTATACAATGTATAATATATGTCCCAAATAGTGATGTATAAGATACAACCCTTTATATTTAACAATAATCTTACTAATGAAGATATTGTTGAAAAGACTTTGCATTGAATTAATCACTCCTTTGATGCAGCAAGTCTGAAAGATGCTTTGTCCAATTAGTAATGCAAAATAGAAATGTATTGCGCAACAATTGTTTTTCTCTAAATATTCATTTAGTCCTTGTGGAAAATAACATACAATGCCTCTTCTGACGTTGCATATTATGGTCATTACAGGTCAATGTCTGATCACATTATAAATGTACATTAAAGAGTGTTAGTGCAAGTGGTACGATTTATCAATGCAAAAAGGGGAAACCATGAGAGAATTTTTTAGTTTGTGTTGAGATCTCTCTTGTTCAATTCCTTCCATCATTTGTTGTTGGATGTCACTTCAATATTATATTCTAATCAAATAATGTTATCATTGTTGATGACACCAATATCTAATAGTTCTTGACAAATTCAGTGTGGATAGAGTAAAGATGTTTGGAAAGTGTCTTTGGATATTTGGAAATTCTTTAGTGATTTCTTTCACTGACTCACAACATCCCAAATGAGTAGTTAGAATGGTGAAAAATTTTTAGTTCTCACTTCTTTTTAACTAGACAAGAACTCCCCTAAAATGGAAGTGTATTCAATCACAATAAAACTTATTCTATTAACACATAATTAACTAGCAATTGCACCCAAACAAGGTGCAATGGCTAGGCCAATAGGAAGATATATTCTAGTAATATATTGTAGGGAAAGAAGAAAATTTTGAATGATTTTAATCTTACATAGGGGAACTTAAATTTTACAAGACATGTGAAGCATTGATCTAATACACTGGTCATCTGCAATACATTTGTTGGTGTTTGTTGTCTCTGAGACATAAAGAATAATAGAAAAATGATATCTTCATATTGTTGAGTCAGTGAAAGCTATGTTGTTGATCAATATGAATGATAGATTCTTAAAATTGAATTGTAATAATACATTCTTAAATGATTTAATATATAATTTACAAGTAATATAAATACATGAACTAAAAGTGTTGCTTTGGTGCATCTTATTAATTATATCACAAAAACTTAATTAACTCGATTCAAACAACTAAACCAATTATTCAATTATAATTTGTGTAAACATAAATTTTACTTTCCATATACCCATCTCATTCCATTTAAAAATAAATAAATATTCTAAAAAGATTTATTTTTATGACATGTAAACTAAGATTGCCTCTTTCCCTTGCTCCACCTAAGTTCTTGTATATGGGATCAAAATTTGGGGGCACCATCACAGAAAAGATAAACAAAACTAAATTAGAAGAGTGCTTAAGTTATACAACCATGATCATGTTAAAAGATCAATTCCTTAAAGCTCATTTTCCCTATATTTAGTACTAACACACTTATTGTTGTGATCTTTCAAGTGTTAATTATGATACATAAGATTAAATTAAAGACTATCTATTTATAATTGTATCAAACATTTCAATCATATATACAATTGACCTCTCTCATGACAAATGCTCTTGCATGTCAATACTTTTGCTTTACTAGGCCTTATAGAAAATGACAAGGGAAAACTTAGTCAACATAATTTTCTATTGTTGCACCAAGTCCTCTACAGAATAAGCAAATAAGGTACCAAAGATGAGATCTTCAAAGTGTACCTATGGTCCAAATGGTTAGAGCCTCAAGAATATTTTGCTTTGACACTTAGATTGTTGTAGTATACATTTTCAATTTTAGGATGAGATCATCCAACTTCTAATTTGTAGTAAATTCTAGAAGCCTAATTTTAGGGCCCCTTTGCCATATTTCAATATTTGTTCAAACCCTTTTTGCATTAAAACCAATAAAACTTTGTTCCTTAGGTCTATCATATTTGTCAAATGTGTTCAATGGAGCTCACAACCAAGGATTATTTTCTTTTAAATGTTCTCCTTACTATAAGACTAGGGGTTGATTATAAGTATGATGAGACAACTAAGACACCAAGTAGTTCATTAAGATGTCATTTATATTTTTTTCAAATATCTTATATAATTTATTGTACTTGGAATAATTCTAACCTTTTGTTATCATTAATAGCATTATCATCATCATAAATCTCAATTAACTCTTTGCACCTATCTTCCTTACAAGTAATTATTACTTTGTTAACCAACCTATTTGTTACTACAAAAAAATCATTTCATTTTTCAAACTTTCCTTTCTTCAATTCTTTATTCCATAATAATTTTTAATTTCAATTACATAATTTCTATATTCTATAAATAATAATTCATGAGAACTCTTATATCTCGTGATAACAAATGACACACTTGGACCATCAATAAATCACTACTTATACATTTTATAAGAGTGCAAAGTTTTTCTTTGAATTGGTATTAGATGCAAGAGAATTCAAAGGCAAACCTACCAAAATAAATAGACTATATTGTCCACTTTCTAACTGTAGTGTGTTTTTTCTTTGATTCGTTAGGGTGGGGAAAGGATTACCAAATCACAAAATAAGGGGAAGCTCCTACACTGGTACCAATTATATTGTATTGAAATTCTTAATGCATTTTATTTTTTAAAATGTTAATGTGAGTAGTGGACTTAAGCCAAAAAAATGAAACACTATTGTATTATTTTACCCTCCTTAAAATAGATACTTAATTTTAGGTAATTATTGGTTATATTTTTAGTACAATATATTCATTAGAAAGGGATATATTAATTAAAAAGGGAATTTGATTGAACTATTAGAAATCAAGTTTTGTTGTGCGAATTGGAATGGCTCGTTTAGTACATTTCTCTTTCTTGTATATTCAATTGGAGGAAAACAATAATATGAATGAGATATTTGGGTGTAGTGGTGCTACATGCATTCTTCTTGAAAATTTCTAAAGCCATTTTATGCACAACTTGTGATCATGGCATGCTACCACAAATAGGAGATGTGGGAAACTGGTATTTATTATAAGAACATTTGAAATCTCAATAAAAAAATGCTTATAATGGTTAGGGGTAATTAATGAGTAGTATTTATTGAAGTTTCTTTCTTCTCCAAATTTTCTAAAGAGACATTTTCAAGAGTGGTTGCAGATAATAATTATTCTATAAGCTCTGGGTTCTGCTACTATTCTTGATTTAAGATGTCGTACTATATAACGTCATACATGGTCAAGTTTGATTTGAGTTTCTTTGATATAACTATGTTGCATTTGGAATATTCAGGAAACTCTTTTTTTGGTGGTATGAATAGTATTTATTCATCAACAAATATTTATGTTTTAAGTGTCTATTTTATTATATTTCTGATAAGCCTTTTAAATAAATAAATTTTAAAAGGAGAAATATTTAAAAAAAATTAATAGGGACGGATAAGGTTAATAGTTTTCTATAAACATCTTCAATGGGGATATGAGATATTGATGTACAACTGAAACTTGCAAGTTCAAAACTTCTTATTGGTTTATTGTAAGTGGAGTCTTTTATTAATGGAGCCTTATTTATCTTATGGACTAAGAGATTTTGTTTGGATCTTGAAAATAGATACGTAGTCAATTTGAATCTCTCTCTCTCTCTCTCCATGTCTCTAACTCTATCTCTAAATATGTCTTCCTCTATCTATCCATCAATCTCTTTGTCTATCTCCTTCCCCTTTTTTGTTATAACCCAAAATACCCGTTCTAAAAAAAATAAAAAAATTATTTATATTTTAAAAAGATATTTTCACTCTTAACGTCACTTGAAAACTAAGAGAAGGCTTTTATGCGTATCCCTTTGCCATTTGTGCAGTCACTTATCTTTTTCTGTGAGAGGAAAGTTTAATGATGGTACTATTTATAGTTGATGTTTTCATCAACCACAGAGGCCCCGATGTCAAACTCACTCTCGCAACTCAGCTCTACAACTCCCTTGATCAGTTGGGAATTCGGGCATTTCTTGATTCTGAAGAGAAGGAACTTGGAATCTCATTCCCTTCAACCATTGAGACTGCCATCCGCTCTGCAAGGGTACACATAGCAATATTTTCCCCAAGATATGCAGAGTCACCTTGGTGTTTGGCTGAGCTGCTTCTCATGTTACAAAGTACGGCCAAAATTATCCCCATGTTTTATCAAGTGAAGCCTTCTGATCTTCGCCATATAGAAACGGGAGCATACGCTGAAGCATTCATTAAATATCAAGAGAAAGGAAGGTACCTGGAGAAGCTCAAGGCGTGGAAGGAAGCCCTTGGATCTCTTTCGCTTGTAGCTGGTGAAGAATTCAACAGGTACTATTTCGATAAAAATGTAACTTAATGTATTTCTTTCAAAGTTTTTAAAACATTTTTCTCAGGTATCCTCCTATTTTACGATGTTTCAGTGAAAGCGAATGCCAAACAATAGTGGCAGCCATACAAAAAGAAGTTCAAAGGCAAACATGTCTACATGTTGCTGAATATCCAATAGGACTTAACAACCTTGTGAGAGATTTTGAGAAGCTATGCCTTGATGAACTTGTACAAGATTTTGAAAGTCAGTGCTGGAAGGAAGAAGGGAAGCCTAAGGCCCACGTAGTGGGCATTTTCGGCATGGGCGGAGCGGGAAAAACAACTGTCGCCAAAGAGTTGTTCAACCGGAAGAAATCGAATTACACTACAGCAAGTTTTCTGTTTGATGTGCGAGAAAAGTCTGTGACAAGCCAATTACCTTCCCTGCAACAGAAACTTCTCAAGGACCTATTTGATGGTGATCTCAGTTTTACAAGTACCGAGGAAGGAACAAGCTCTGTAAAAGATCATCTGTCAAGATATCCAACATTAAGTGCTCTAATTGTTGTAGATGATGTCGATCATGTGGAGCAGTTAAATGCTCTGCGGGTCATGGATTTCTCGAATAAATCTGGTAATAGTCTTGTTATCGTCACAACCCGAGATGTTGGTGTGCTTATAGCCGCAGGGATTACTGTTGGTTATAATGTAAGAGGAATGGGTACAAATTATGCGAGAGAACTCTTCTGCTGGCATGCCTTTGGCCAGGCCCATCCATGTAGCGGCTATGAGGTGCTAGTTGACTCGTTCGTAAACGTCTGTGCAGGGTTACCTCTGTCTCTTCTGGTTCCGGGCAGACACGTTCGTGGTCGAGATCAGAGATTTTGGGAGTCAGAATTGATTAAAGCTGGGAAGACCCTGCCTCAAGACGTAAAACACAGACTCAAAATAAGTTTCGATGCATTGAATGGCGAAGAAAAACAGGTATTCATGGACATTGCTTGTTTTTTTGTGGGCAAGCTGACGACTATAGCCAAAAGAGTACTCGAGGGATCAGGGTGGAATGCTCGCAATGCCATTGAAGGACTTAAGGATAAGTGTCTTCTAGAAAAAGAAGTTTATAACAATTGGGAGGGAGGACTTGTATTGACAATGCATGACCATCTGAGGGACTTGGGAAGAGAAATGGCAGTTGAGCTCAGCCCTCCTCATCGCCTGTGGCGTCCTCAAGATCTGAAATTTTTTGTATGTTTGTTAGCCCTTTAGATTTCTCCTCGGTACTGTAATATTCCAAATTTTAACTTGTTATTACATAAATAGAAATAAGCTGCTTCTGTAAATGCAGGAAAAAATGGGTATCAGAACTATACTCACCAGAACCAATATCAGGTGTTTCGACTCCTTTGCTGATGAGTCCATGGGTTGTCAAGTTACGCTCCTTGTAGGCCACCCAGATACTTGGTTTGAGACGTCAGCTTCCTTACTATGGCTCCAGATTGACGGCGTCTCCAAAGAACCAAGCATTCCCGAATGTATTCCTCTCCAAAAGTTGCGGTTTCTGAAAATCAACTGTGGAGGACTCAAAACGTTGTGGGAGAATCATACACAGGTAGTTTGATCTTCTCTGTCAAAATAATGTATCTCCTTTCAGAACGATATGGTGAAATTATGCCTGTCTCTGGGCCTTCCTTTTTTTATTATCGTTGAGAGCTTTACACAAATTTATCTTGAATTTCAGGCACCCTCCAAGCTGAAAGAGCTTCAAATTCATCAATGTTCGGCGCTTGAAGAGCTGAGGCTAGAATTTCTGACCTCATTGGAAATACTTAGTATTACAGACTGTGGACATTTGAAAATTGTATCAGGAATATCTTATCTTGCTGCAAGCCTTGAAGAATTAGAAATTTCTAAATGTAACAAGCTAGTCTTTGAGAACATGACTCTCAGTGATATAAAGTCTCTGAAGAGCATAATAATTGATGAAGGAAATTTGAAATGTTTCAGGTTGGATAGTTGTCCCAAGTTGAAAAAAATAGGTTTACATCGGAGTTGGCTTGATGAGCTAAGGCTAGAACGTCTGAGCTCGCTGGAAACACTTAGTATTACATTCTGTGAACATTTGAAAAGTGTGTCAGGAATATCTAATCTTGCATGCCTCGCAGAATTGGAAATTTCTAATTGTAGCGAACTAGTCTTTGAGAGCCTGTCTCTCAGTAATATGCAGTGTCTGGAGAGGATAACATTTGATAGAGGTGTAAATTTGATTTTTTTAAAGTTGGATAGTTGTCCAAAGTTGAATACAATACGGTTACAAGGGATTTGGCTTCTTGAGCTAAGACTAGAACGTCTGAGCTCGCTGGAAACACTTAGTATTACAGACTGTGGACATTTGGAAAATGTGTCAGGAATATCTAATCTTGCAAACCTTGTAGAATTAGAAATTTCTAATTGTAGCAAGCTAGTCATTGAAAACCTGACTCTCAATGGTATGAAGCGTCTGGAGTGTATAACATTTGATAAAGGGGTAGAAATGAAATATTTTAGGTTGGATGGTTGTCCAACGTTGAAAACAGTAAGAGGAATAGATTATAATAGGCTTGTAGAATTAAGAATTCGCGACTGTCCGGATCTTGAGGAACTCCCAGCTTCAATAGGTCCAAGTTTCATCGAAAGGATTGTAATTGATGGATGTGCAAAGTTGAGAGATTTTGAATTGTGGGGTTGTAAAAATTTGAAAAACGTGTCAGGCAAGTGTCCCGAGCTTGAGGGATCGCCAAAGTCTGCCATATTGAGCGGTTTACAGCATCTTAAGATCTTATGCTGTAAGAAGCTACACAACATTACTTTGTCAACAACAGTCATCAGTCTATTCGTACAAAGTTGCGGAGCTTTAAAAAGAATATCGGGAATTGGTGATTTTATGAAGCTTACAGAGCTGATTATTTGTGACTGTCCCGAGCTTGAGACATTGCCAATATTTTCCAGAGTGAACTGCCTGGAGCACCTTAAGATCGACTCATGTGAGAAGCTGAAGAACATTACGCTGCCAACATCGGTCCTCCTCAGTCTATCTGTAAAAAGTTGCAGATGTTTGCAACGAGTGGCAGGAATTGGTGATCTTATGAACCTTACAGAGCTGATTATTTGTGACTGTCCCGAGCTGGAGGCATTGCCAATATTTCCAGAGTGAACTGCCTGGAGCACCTTAAGATCCACTCATGTGAGAAGCTAAAGAACATTACACTGCCAACATCGGTCCTCCTCAGTCTGTCTGTAAAAAGTTGCAGATGTTTGCAACGAGTGGCTAGAATCGGTGATCTTCCAAAGCTTACACTGCTGATTATTGAAGATTGTCCTGAGCTTAAAGAATTGCCATGTCTTGGCAGAGTGAACTGCCTGGAGAAAATTAGGATCAACTTTTGTGAGAAGCTACAGAACTTACCAGGTATTGAAGAATTGCAGACATCAACATCTGTGCAACTTAGTTATTGCAGTAATGCACTAATACAGAATTTCATTGATAGATTGAAGGTAATGATTCAATACTCTTTTTAACAGGCAGTCATAAATTTCTTTTTGTACGAAAGTGTTTGTTGATTTTATTATTGACCTTCAGCTTTGTTTTGCCATTTCTTGCTTAGTCTGTATTTTCGTAAGTAATGTTTCTAGCGTTTTGTGAATGAAAAGAACTTACCCGAAATGAACTCTTTTATTTCAGAGCCAGCTGTCAAGGGGAGTTTATATGATTGGACGAGCAGTGGATGGAGCGGAGTCAAGTTTAAATGAATCTCTTTTTTGTGGCGCTAATATTGGCGTCGACGAAGTGATTGAGATTGATACTTAGAAGACTTATCTCGGGTGGTTAAAATTAAGTGCAGTTATAGGATGCTTTGTGGTCGAGATCGATACCTCCACTTCGGTAGCGGATATAAATAGATCGCTTCAGCACTTTGCTAATGACAATAGCATTCAGGTGCGTGAAGGAGAATGGATAATTATATTGTCAGGAATTCCTTATTTGATGTACAACTATCTTATGGAAATTCAAGGTGTATTAAAGAGGTATAGGGTAATGAAGAAGGGGTTTCGTGGACGTGAAGAAAGGCGAAGAAGAGAAAATTATGGGCCTGGTACGTAATATTGTTGATAGAGTTGCACACTGTTGTATAGGATCAGTTAAATATTTTTAAATTTAGGTCATTTTTACAATGAGATAAATGTATATAAATTGTTATCTTATAATAGTGAATATTATTTATTTATGTTTAAATTTTAAAAAAGGAATTTTATTTTCTAATAGTAAAATATTTGTGATTTAATTCTTACCATTAAAATTTATAGTTTTATTGTGAAGTTCACATATGATAACTTTTTAATTAGTGAGAAGTTTTGTAGCTTCTTGAATTATTTAGGAAAATAAATCTTAATTAAGAGATAGGTTAAAAAATAAAAATTTAAAATAATGTTCTTAATTTGGCCCTCAAAAATCATGAGTACACAAAAGCATTTATCCCTATTTACTCTCAATGAAGACTTAATGAGAATGAGAATAAAACACAGTTTGAGGAGGGTTCAAACTATTGAGATCAAAGGATTGAGAATTAGATCAAGAATGGATTGGCTTGATTTTGGTGATTAATGACCCAAAAAAATAATATTGCAATATGGACAAATGTCATATAGAAGATATTGATAATATTTTAGACGATAATGAGTTCACTCAAGATCTAGATATGATGAACAATTCTCTCGTCTCTTTCCAAACATCTCTTTTCTTTGCTAAGGACTACTTTGATGAAGTTTCAAGAGTGCTCAAGAATGTCATAATAAGATCATTCCTAGGATGAATAATCGTGAAGTGAGTAGAGGTTTGGATAAAGATATTTCTAGAAGTAAAATTGATAAAAATAAGCTATCAAGATAATAAAATGGCAACAAGTCTCATGTTATTGATTGTTCTAATAGTTGATTTTTTAAAAGAATATAGATTGGATTATTGATGAATCACCTAGTATAATACCCACTTTCCAATGTGAAGAAAAAGGGTGCCAAGTGCCAATTTTTTTATAAAAAAATTATATCATCAGATTTTATTAATATTGTTAACATCAAAGTTAGCACCATTGGCATTAATTTTAGTTGTATTAATATTATTAATTAATATTAATAATCGACTTGGGTTGGGTGATGTATTGCTTATTAGGTTAATGTTATGGATAATACTTATTTTCATATTTATAATAAAAGTAAATGTTTAATTATTTTTAAGTTATTAGTGATCTCAATAATGACAAACAATACCTTGACACTTGTCGAACTCTCTAACATCTTGAATCCACTCTTTTGTAACTATGTGTGCAACTTTAAAAAGCACTTAAAAAGTACATTGTCTTTTTCTAAACACGTTATCTTAAATTTAATAATAATAAGGAGGTATTCATACTAAAATGAGGCCAATATTAATGTACATTTTAACATTTATATTAGAGTTAACTTTTGTATTGGTAGTTTCATTACTGTTACTAGTTTATGTGTTGTCCAAAATTTAGTTCCCCATTCAAAATTTTGCTCCCACTTGACAATTTTCAAAATTAGTGAAAGTCATTTAAGTTTTTTTTTCCTAAGTCATCGATCTTTTAAATTCCTCTTTTCAAGTTGGAACCTAACATGTCACCTAGAACCATCAAGTTAAGAAATGTCAGCCACTTTAATCCAATTCCAAAACTAATGGTTAAATCTACTATATAAAAAGAAAGATAAAAGTTGTTGATATTTTAAGTGTATTCCTAAACCATTATCAGAGCCCACCACAATTGTGGGAACAACCTAGACACTAATGCATCCCAATTTTAACCATGCACAAGTATCATAAAGAAAATATGAACACGCAATAAATTGCTTCAGAATTCACAACTCTTCATTATTCATCCAACTATCCTTTATTTATTACAATAACAAGAAAATACTAATTTAACCAAATTTGAAATTACCATTTTTGGCAGATTTCACAAAATCCATTTTTTTTGCCACTTTTTTAATTTTCAAAATAACTCCTAAAAAAATTGATTTTTATCTTGAAGTGACCAAAATTAAGATAAGAAGAATTGTCAACTAATCTTCGAAATTACAAACATGATTTCAAAGTTATTAAAAAGCACAACTTTCTAAAATCTCTAAACAAACACTAAAAGCCAATTTTGGAGGCCCGTACGAACTTTATGGCTCCCAAAAAGATGTCAAAATTGTGACCTATCAAGATGAGGTCATTGAAAATCCAAATGGATTCTCCTAAAAAATCTACCTATAAAATTTCAAGAGAAATGAACAACCAAGTCAAAAGTTAGGAATGTCGGAAGCCCTTACACCATTTTCCTCTAGTTGAAAAGAACACAACTCCTACAAGTTCCTATCCTCAAAGTGGTGCAAGTTTTCCTAATCGAACCTTTTTAATTCCTACTCTATGATCTATGTGTATCCTATTGGAGATAATCCTTCCCACTGTACTAGATATCTGTTGTATCCTCTTTGGCAAGTATGAATAGTTTTCTTGTCTAAAACTTGTGCAACCTCTTCCTTTTTCTTACTCAGGATTATTTGATGCCAATTTACTTCATCCTCACTACCTATAGCATGGTCTTCATTGTGTTAGGTATATAAATCAGAGACATTAAAATTAAAAATAGGGGAAATATAAAGACCAATAGGTAAATCTACCTCATATGCATTGTCATTGATTCTCTTACGAATTGTGCATGGACCAATTTTATTATATTTGAGATTGTGATATGTCCCTATAGGAAATCTCACCTTTTGTAGATAGAACATCACTAGGTCTCCTACAGTGAAAATCTGATGCCTCCTACTAGCATCTATCGCAACCTTGTACCTCTCATTACTTTCCTGCAGCTTTTGCCTTACTTTTGCCTACAACTGGTGGAGATGTTTTGCAAATGCTTCTCCATCATCGTTGATTCTATCCCCCAGAAGAAACTATACTAGATCTAGGACTCCCTTAGAATTCCTACCATAAACTACTTGAAATGGTGATTTATCAGTGGACCTATTCATTGAACTATTATATGAAAATTCTGCCTAGAGTAATGCCAAATCCCATTGTTTTGGTTTCTCCCCAATAATACACCTCAACAAATTTTTCAAACTCTGATTGACCACTTTTGTTTTCCCATCTATTTGTGGATGATAGGCACTACTAAATTGTAGCTTTGTTCCCATCTTCTTCCATAAAGTTTGCCAAAAATGACTGAGGAACTTTGTATTCTGATTATAAGTGATGGTCTTTGGAACACTGTGCAAACTAACAATCTTTGAAAAGAATAACTCTACCACCCTAGTAGCATCACTAGTCTTCTTGCAAGAAATAAAATGAGGTATTTTTTAGAATATATCGACAACAACAAAAATGAATCTTTACCTCGTTGTGTGTTTGGAAGTCCCAATACAAAGTCCATTCTTAAATCTGTCTGTGGTTCTACTAGTACTGAAAATGGCATATATAATCATGTATTTTGTGAGTGCCCTTTCTCTACTTGAGAAATTCTGCACCTCTCCACAAATAGGGCTATGTCTCATTTCATCTTTGGCCAGTAGTACTTATCTGCTTCCAAGTCTATTGTTTTATCTTTCCCAAAGTTCCCAACTATACCATTACTATGAAATTCTCTAATGATATTTTCCCTCATTGAGCCAACATGAATGTATAATTATTTTCCTTTCAATAAATAGTCATACTGCATAATATATTCATCTTGAATGTTCTCCATTAGTCCAGGTGCTGGATTTTTCATCTGGTCCACAACTTCCTAAAAATCAATGTCATCCTCATACAACTCTTTTATTTCTTCAAACCAAATTACATAAGTGTCTATGGTGGTGTATTGTCTTAAAATGGAAGCACTTCCTTGATAAGAGCATTTAGCCCTCTGAGTGAGTGGTCTGGGGTCATGTCAAGTACCTTGATTAGGTCTTTTCTTGAATCTAGCTTTCTCCCCCCTATTATGCTTCTCTCTGCACATGTTTTCCACTATCTTTCTACATTTCCTAGCATCCTGGATTGAGGTCTTGAGGTTTTTGACCTCAAGGTCAAAGAGGACCTTGAGGGTCAAAGATGACCTCAACCCTAACCTAGGTCAAGGACAACCTCGACGCTCACCTAGGGCAGGGTCTACCTCGTCCTTGACCCAAATTTAAAACTTTAGATTCCCATGATTTTCGAATGTAAAGTTTCAAAAATATTTGTTCTCCCACTTTCGGGTCGACCATTTTGGGTTTTGAAATGGTAAACCCTTAAATTTCATTTAATATGGGTCTATTTCTAGGGTTTAAGGTTAATTGGGATTTAATTCTCCAATGTCGGCCTTCTCTAGAGGTTTGTACCCTAGATCACTATAAAAGGAGCCCTTCCTCTCTCATTTTCACATCCACTTTTCACAATCAAGACACTAAGAAATTTCATGATCAAGAGCTCTCAAGGAGATATCATTCAAGCAATCTTCCATTCAAACATTCAAGTCCTATTCTCCATTCAAGTTCTCCATTCAAGATCAAGGATTTAAGCATTCAAGCCTTTGAAGGGATTTGGTTCAAGCATGCAAGATTTGTCATTCAAACCCAAGATCTAGCCATCATGATGGTGTGATCTTCCTTCAAGATCCTTTGTTCATCTTCTAGATCCATTCATTCTTCCATCAAGGTGGATTCCAAGCATACAAACATGGAGGTTTTACATTTACTTTCATGGTTCTGATTTACATTTTCCATTGTTATGTTCAAGCTTTCATATCAATATACTAGCTTACATTTCAAATACAATTGCTTATCTATTGAATTACATAGCTTCATTGTTAGATCTACTTCTACTACTTGCTAGCATTCTCAATTTCAATTTCATTATTAAGGTTGATACCAAATTGGGGTTTGACCAAGGCAAACCCCTCAAACAAACAACAAAAACCCTCTTTTTCTTGTAGATACAGGTGCAGATCTGAGCTTGGATCTAGATACCCTTTTCGGTGAACTTCTGACATTTGCAAACAAAGTCAAGGATTACCTTCAAAATCTCAAAGTAGTCTTTGACCTTTTATCAGGGTCAAAGACTACCTGCTGTCTGAAAGATAAAAATTTTCTAGGTTTTCTTCATCTCGTCATTTCCAGTCTAAAACAGGTTGCAGAATTTCCTGAGGCTACACATAGACACCAAAAATTAGTATTTTCCAAATCTTCCCTATTTTGAGGTTAGTATTTGTCTTTCAATTATTTTAGATTTAAAAAATATACTCTTCATAGGGAAATATAAGGTTTTCTCCTTCATTCATATTCTCCATAGATTGATTCAATTCTACATTAACCTTTTGGTTGATCAATTTGGATCTTTCCTTTGGTAATTTGGATTTAGAAATAGATCTCATATTTCCCCCATTCATTTTAGGATGGACCTCATTCTATCCTATTCATTTTGGTGAACTCGACGAGCTTACTCTCTTTCTTTTTGGTGTTAGATTTCCCTTAAGACTCGATCTAGTTTATGCTCTTGCATTTTAAATTCAAAAATACAAAAAAAAATCTATATACAATAAAATACAAAAACATTTCTTATGGAGATTGTTAAGATGCTTTGGTGTGTGGTCATGTTCTTTATTACCCTTCTCTTAGCATCTCTTTACAATACCTATGATGTTTATGAGAGTATCATTCACTTCATTATGTTGATGACCCTTCATTTTGTTCTTGCTTATGCTTTTGTAAAATTTACTGACACTAGTCTTCCTACATTCCAAACTTTCATAAAAGATTCATGTGGTAGCCTTATCACTCTTCTGGATTATGTGAAGAATCTGGTAGATGATACACCATCTCCTAATCTTCCTATTCCTAATCCTATAATTCCTAATCTGATTCATAATCTTCCTATTCCTAATCTGATACCTAAATCTCCATTTGTTCATCCTCACTCTTCTCGTACTTGTGATGGGATTCAAGCTATAGTTCAGGATGCAGATGTGCAAGACTTCTTTGATTTACCTTCTCCTTTGATTCATGATGATATTAAAGGAAAGGGTAAACAAACTTCTTCAATACCTATTATTCCACCTTATACAACCTTTACTCATGAACATGATAAAATATCACCTCCTATAGAAGCTTTACATAATATGTACACTACTGGATATAATATGGTGACTAAACAAGGTTATAAAGGTTTAGGGCTTGGAGTTAATGATCATGGTATTAGGTTTCCCATTCATATACCCCCTAAAATAGATATGTGTGGTGTTGGTTGTTGAAAATCTCAAGTCAAGCTAGGTGATGTTAATCATTGTCCTCATCTTCATATTCTTCTCCCTAAACCTATCTTAGATAACCCTAATGTTCGTCAAGAAGTGGCTAAGAAGGTATATGTTGAACTAATAAATTCCAAGAAAGAAATATTTAGACCTATGTTGATAGACTCTTTATACAAATACAAGTTTCCTTTTCATTATAGTAATACACATTTACTCATTGATTGTAAACATTTCAAGTTATATGTTAGAGAAAGAGCTGCTTTAGGAATTATATCCCACTCTCGTGTAGTTTTACAATTCCTTCATAATTTTGACATAGGGGATTCCCCTCCTTCTAATATAATGTAGATTTCTTCTCCTCTTGTCTCATGACTAGGGGGTAAGAGGTGTATTTTCATCCAATCTCCTAGGATCCATTAGGTTTTTAGCATATATTGTGCCTTGAGTTTAATTGGTATTCTTTCTCTCCTATCTTTCTATGGTTTTGCATTATGCTTATAATCATCCATAGATCTTATTAAAGATATATTTTCTAAGACATTTGTGTTGCAAAGATACCCCTTGTCTCTATCCCTAGGGGGCAAGGTTCTTTCTTCTCTCTCTTTGTCTAGGGAACAACTTTCCTTAGCTTAGTGGTATTTGTTTATATTGCAATATTATTTCATCATATTGACAGATGTTTTGACTATGGATAACTTTCTTATATGAGAAGTTTTTGTCCTAAGTCATCATTTCTTCTCTATGTTTCAAATCAAGTTCTTTATAAACTCTCACCCTTGCTTTGGTGTTAGATTTGTTTCCTCATTTCAGAGATTCCTCTTCCTCTTGTTTGTAGGGGGATTGATGATTGAATCTTTGTTCCCACCTTTTGAAAGATGATATTTTATCTAAAGCACTCCTCTTTGGTGGGGGTCTTGTTGATCAGATCTCTTTCTTTGAGGATCCTTTTCCATGAGTGATATATTCTTTTCATGATTATCTATACTCTTGGATGTAGGGTCAATATCCCTCACTTAGAATATGATATACATTGTTATAAACAGGATATCTCTTTACATTGTGAAGTAGGTATCCTCTTCGTCTTCCTTATCTTGTCTAGTAGACTGCCATGATAAGGAGGGGGGCATATATAAGGTCTCCCTTGTACTATAGTTTTTATTTTACATGCTAAATCTTGGAAGGTAATGCACATAAGTTGCTAAATCCTGAAGAGAGATGCATTTTCAATTTCAAATATGCTAAATATTTTGAACGTAACGCACATAAGTTGCTAAATCGTGAGGAGACACACATTTTTCAAATTTTTCAATATGCTAAATCTTGGGAGGTAACACACATAAGTTGCTAAATCCTAAAAAGACACACATTTATATGCTAAATCTTCCAAAGGTAATGCACATAAGTTGCTAAATCTTGAGGAGACACACATTTCATATTCATAGTGATACAAGAAGGTGGATCTATGGGTATTCTAGAAGCTATCAAAAGATGCATTAAAATTGCAAGCACAGTTTATGGGTGAACCTATTAGGTCTCTTCCTCCAGGGTGATTCATGGTAAGGTGGGCATCTTACTAAGTGAGGTAATCACTCTTTTCATTTTCTCTCTTTTCGCTTTCATGCTAGTAGGACGGGATCATGAAGCTATGTTATTTGTAGTGTTTCTCTTGTCTTTCTTATGTAATCATTTATGCTCTTATGATAACTTTCCAAATATGATATTAGTATGAGAAATGTTTCTAAGCAAGGTTTCCTATGCTAGTTGATTTGGGTTTTGTTTAGTACTAACCCCTCTTTTGTGTCTTTTTCCTTTTTTGCACCCTCGTGCATGTATGCGGAGTTAGAATCCTTAGCCTAGAGGCTTATGTCCTTAGCTAAGTGTTATTTTATCTTGTTGCAAATCCACTTGGATCTCTTCTTTCTTCTCCTTTACCAAGAGTCTACATTGAGTCCATACTCTTGCTAAAGTGGAGGCTTAATGTATCATCTTAAAATGGAAGCACTTCCATGATAAGAGCATTTAGCCCTCCGAATGAGTGGTTTGGGGTCATGTCAAGCACCTTGAATCTAGCTTTCTCCTCCCATTCTGCTTCTCTCTACACCTATTTTCCACTATCTTTCTACATTTCCTAGCATCCTGGATTAAGGTCCCAAGGTTTCTGACCTCAAAGTCAAAGAGGACCTTTAAGGTCAAAGATGACCTTGACCTTGACCTAGGGTAGGGTCTACCTCATCCTTGACCGAGATTTCAAATTTTAGATTCCCATGATTTTCAAAAATATTTGTTCTCTCACTTCTGGGTCAGCCATTTCGGGTTTCAAAATGGTAAATCCTTAAATTACATTTAATATGGGTCCATTTCTAGGTGTTAAGGTTAATAGGGATTTAATTCCCCAATTTTGGCCTTCTTTAGAGGTTTGTGTCATAGATCACTATAAAAGGAGGCCTTCCTCTCTCATTTTCACATCCACTTTTCATGATCAAGAGACCAAGAAATTTCATGATCAAGAGCTCTCAAGGAGATATTCATTCAAGAAATATTCCACTCAAGCATTCAAGTCCTCTTCTCCATTCAAGTTCTCGATTGAAGATCAAGGATTCAAGCATTCAAGCCTTTGAAGGGATTTGGTTCAAGCATGCAAGATTCATCATTCAAACCCTAGATCTAGCCATCATGACAGTGTGATCTTCCTTCAAGATCCTTTGTTCATCTTCTAGATCCATTCATTCTTCTATCAAGGTGGATTCCAAGCATACAAATATGTAGGTTTTACATTAACTTTCATGGTTTTGATTTACATTTTCCATTGTTATGTTCAAGCTCTCATATCAATATACTAGTTTACATTTTAAATAAAATTGCATATCTATTGAATTACATAGCTTCATTGTTAGATCTACTTCTACTACTTGCTTGGATTCTCAATTTCAATTTCATTATTAAGGTTGATTCCAAACCAAGGTTTGACCAAGGCAAACCCCTCAAACAAACAACAAAAACCCTCTTTTTCTTGCGAGTACAGGTATGGATCTGAGCTTGGATTTGGATACCCTATTTGGTGAAATTCTGAGATATGTGAACAAAGTAAAGGATGACCTTCAAAATCTCAAAGTAGTCTTTGACCTTTTATCAGGGTCAAAGACTACCTGCTGTCAGAAAGATAAAAGTTTTTTGGGTTTTCTTCGTCTCAGCATTTCTAGTCTGAAATAGGTTGTAGAATTTCCCGAAGCTACACACAGACATCAAAAATCAACATTTTCCAAATCTGCCATATTTTGAGGTTAGTATTTTCCTTTCAATTATTTCAGATTTCAAACATATACTCTTCATAGGGAAATATAAGGTTTTCTCCATTCATATTCTCCATAGATTGATTCAATTCTGTATTAACCTTTTGGTTGATCAATTTGGATCTTTCCTTTGGTAATTTGGATTTAGAAATAGATCTCATATTTGCCCCATTCATTTTAGGATGGACCCCATTCCATCCTATTTAGGTGGTAAAAAATACTACACTCCTACTCAAGGCATTTGAGACTTAGTTTTGCTTCCCTGATTTATGCTTCAAAATAAAAGTGAACCCTTGTAGAAAAGAGACCCACTTTACATGTCTACTATTCAATTTCTTTTGGGTGTTCAAATATTTTAAGGAAATATGGTCTATAAACAACACAAGCTCCTTGGATACCAAGTAATGTTTCTAATGTCTCAAATCTTGGACAATTGTATATAACTCAATATCATAAGTTGAATAATTCTTCCTCACATCATTTAACTTTTCACTAAAAAAGTAAATGGGTTTATCTATTTGTCTAAGTATAGCTCCAATTCCTACATGTGAGGTATCACAGTCCACCTCAAACACTTTATTAAAATCCGGTAAGGCTAATATAGGGGCTTCAGTGACCTACTTCTTCACATTTTGGAAAATTTCTTCAACTTCTTTAGTCCACAAAAATTCCATACCCTTGGTGCAATTAGTTATGGGTTCTACAATGCTATTGAAATGTTGAATGAACTTTCTATAGAAAGTAGCTCAACCATGGAAACTCCTCACCTTTGTTATGCCACATAGACTAGGCCACTCTGTTAGCATGTGCAAAACATTTCTTGGCTCCTAGTCTTTTCCCCTACTCTCTGCAATGTTTTTCTGCCCTCTGGTTGAACCTTAGGCAAAACATTCATAAATCTAGCCATTAGGTTTCAAAATTCAAGTGTGCCCTAGCTTTATTCTATTCACGCATTACCTTTTTGGCTCACTTATGGCCCCTAGTTTCCCACGTGCCTAAAGTTTTGTGACTACTTCACATGTTAAACAGTTAGTTGCATAATTGCATAGACTATTTTCAGTCTATGCGATCATGTGATTAATATCTCTGTTGGGTCCCCTTTCCTAAGTTTTTCCTTGGCCCTGCAAGTGGTAAATTTTTCCTAAGTCACGAACTTAATTTTTCCTATGTTTCAGCTTGCTTTATTTCTTGGGCCCGGTCTCTGACACTTTGGCACAGTTGGCAGTTCTTGATTGGCTAATGGTTTTAATGATGTCGCATCGGCGGGCCCAGGTGGGGTCGTGTTGTCAGTTGCCTAAGGAGATTGTGTGGTTGTCACATAATCACATGGAATATTCCATCCCCATGCGATCATGCGACGACCATTGATTTCAGATCTTTCCTGGTCATCTTTGTGGGACCTGGTTGCCGGCGTGTTTGTTAGAGGGGTCCTGACGTGTAAGAAAATTGATGGTCAGCTTATGATCTTAAGGCCTTTTTCTGACACATGTGATCTTGCGCTAGCCATTCGATTAGATGCCAAGGGTTTGTAGGTCCTATCTGTCATGACTGGGCGGTTGTAGCGAATGATAAAATGACACGTGGTGTGTGGCAGGCCCGGTTGGATGTCTTACGATTTGGCGGTCCTGATAGGTGTTTGGCAGTCTGAAAAATTTCCTTCTTGTCACTGATTCGCATAATGATTTGGTGATTCGCTAATTCATTTTGTGTCTTGGCGATATTCCTTTAGTCACGTGTTCGCTGGATTTAGCTGTGGTTAAGATTTTCATTCTGCGACTGGGATATTGCCTTGTTGCCAGTTCGCGGAATGTTAACCTGAGGTATTTGATGAGTTAGAGGATTTGAAGCTAGGGAAAGATAAGAGATCTATGATGTGGACTTAAAGTTGACTCGATTTCAAATGTGAGCTGCCGATTCAGGGGTAAGAAAGTAATGAGACTATTTATTTTCAAATTCAAATTTCTCGAAGTGTTTCCAGCGACACAGAGGGTACCATTCTTATGGAATTCATTATTGAGGTGACCCTGTTTGGTGGGAAGTGACCAGTTTACAGTTTGTGGTGTGGTCTAGGGTATGGTTGGATTGTTCGCAGAGCTTGTACTGCAGTGTTTGTGTGCTCAAGGCATGTTGCAGGGTGTCCTTTTGAGCTCTGTTTTGTGATCCTTGTACTTGCAGAGAAGATTTTCTTGATGGTGGATCTGTTTGAGTTTTCCTCTCTTCTGGATTGGATGTGTTTCCTGCCCCTAAATTAAATGCATAAGTGTTTCTAGCAGGTTGGGTGGTTGAAACCCTAACCCTAAGTCATCCGTAGCTTGTTACATTCTCTTTGAGAATTCCAAGATGACTAGGGAGTATAAGTTGTACAATTTTGGATTTTGCAGGGGTTCCAAAACATTGTTGCTTTTGGTCCCTGGTTTTTGACTATAATGTACTGATAGAAGTCTGATTTTGTGTCTTTTCTTGTATCACTCTCATTGTATGTTGATCTTGATTATATTAATGAGAACATTTTGAATCCCAATCTTGCATCTTGTGTATGTCTTCTTGCTTGTCTCTGAGCTCATATATGTTAGTTTCACAAAGTGTGCTAATGTATGGTAAACAAAGAGTATTTTGAATTCATTTCCAAATTTCTAACAAAGTTAGGATTAAAGTCTTTTAGGTGAATTCAGTGAGTTTGCAACCAGGTATAGAATTTGATGTCCTTGTGCTTGAGGGAAAGGGGTAATAGGCAAAGCACTTACTCTAGTTTCATTGTGTTTTATTTGAGGTATTCAGTTGAGATATACAGTTAGGTGACTCTGAGCCCTGGATAAGGCACTGGTCCTTCCTCTTGAGGTGTGCATGGTTAACAACCATAAACATAAACATTCATTTGATAAAACTTTTATGGACTTGTGTTGAGTATTGTATACATCATTTTGAGACTCCTTTGAAGAAGTGAGTCAAGGGTACACCTACTTGAACATTGAAGCTCAAAGAGTAGAAGGATCCTTTGATCCTTGTCAGTTGGCCCTCTTCCTTGTGGACTTTGGAGTGGTGATAGAGTCAGGATTTTATTTGCATTATCCATCAAAGTGTAAATCTGCAAGTTGAAGATCAAAGGGAATAATCCACAACCAACAAAATGGTGACTTTGCTGGGGAGAGTTTAGAGAGAAAGGTACAAGTGTGTTCTTGTTTTCCTGCGTGTTTTAAGGATTTCCCATCTAGGTGGGTGGTGACTCAAATCTTTAAACCAGTGAAATATTGAAGAAATACTAGGTCATATGTCAAGAAGAATCTAGAGGTCACTCTGGGGAAATTACCTAGACAGGGAAACAAGAGCTAGATTAGAAGGAATGGTGAATCTACCAGTGCTCCCATGAGAGAACAAAGAAATGAAAGAGCCAGAAGACCACATGTATCCTCAAGTGAGGATGGTTCACAAAATAGAGTTCCTAGATCAGAACATGGTCACTCTGAAGAGAGATTTTATGATACCCCTGAGGCTGCATTTCAGGACAAAGGTTCATTGCCTACAGGTCAAGATGAAGAAAATAGAGATGTGGGTTTAGAGATTGACTTGGATCTTGAAGAAGATCAATTCAGAAGAGAACCCATAAGACATAGGCAAGTTGACTTTCCATATCAGGATCTTCCTGATATGGATGTGTCATTTGGTTTTGATGACATTATGGTAGATCCTGATGATTTGAATGCACTGAGGTTGCAGTTGGCAAAGTAGGATGCCATACATAAAAGATTATAGGAAGAGAGAGAGGCTGAAAAGGTAAGTGCTTTGATTGAGAGGCAGTCTCTTATTAGAAAAATAAATGAAATGAAGGAGAGAAACAAGATTCTTGCTTCTGCTCCTAAAATGTTGCATCATGATGTGTTTGGTGATCTTGATGCCTTGAGGAGTGAGCAAGAACGCTTACTACAGGACCATGAATTTGAAAATGAGGGCCCTGTGGTTAGACAAGTGCAAAGCTATGTCCCTTTTCCCAAAGATAAGGATGGGCATAGGATCACTAGACCTACTGTTATCATAAATGAGAAAGGAAAGTAGTTGATGGTGGGTGACCAAGCAATCAAACCAGTGACAATACCAGGGATCCCACCACCTGATTCAAATAAGGACATTGAAATGGAGAGAAGGAGAAAAGAAGATGAGGACCTTGCAAGAGAACTAGAGAGAGCTGAGGTTGATGCTGCCATTGCAGAAAAGAAAAGGAAGATCCAGTTCTTGCGGGCTTCCTCAGCTAATGCTCTTGGTCCATCTGCTGCTGAACTAGGTATGCCATCTATGACTAATGCTATTCCACTTAGTAATGCTACTAGTTCTATTCCTTCTTCATCTGCTAGGATAAGTCCAGATCCTAGGCAGCAGTCAAATGCACAGATAAATGTAGATGCTAATGTTGATCCTAGGGTTAACACTAGTTCATGCTTTCAAAGAAGACCTATGCAATTAGAAGGCTATAGGCAAATAAGTTTTGATGGAATTCCTAGCTATCCAAATTCTTTTCCAAATGATATTAGAGATAAGGTACCTAAGTTTGTTGGTAATAATGATATTAGTTGTGAGGAGCATCTTAGGTTATTTGTTGATATGCTTAATGATTATGAGGTAGAGCATGAAGATATTGTCATGAAATTGTTTGTTCAATCTCTAATGGAGGATGCTAGAGATTGGTTTAAGAGGCTTCCTGATAAGTGTATTGATACTTGGGACTCTTTTGAGAAATGTTTCAAAGAGCAGTATGGTGATAGGCCTAATGCTAGCTTCATGTTGAATGAATTTAATACCATAAGAAAAAATCAAAATGAGTCTGCAGCTGAGTTCAACATGAGATTTCAGAAGGGTATGCATAAGTTGTTCCAAGTCATGCGGGGTGATGACAATGTCTGTCTGACTACATACTTCAATGCATTTGATGGGAAGATGGGATATTTACTGAGGGATAAAGAACCAAGATCTCTTAGGGATGCTTTTAGGATTTCTATCAATATTGAGAACAACATGAAAATATTAGGAAAGTTGGGTGGAAAGAGAAATGATCCAAAGTTGTTTGGGGATAGGAAATACAAAAATGAAAATGACAAGAATGTTGGATCTAGGAGGCATGAAGAAGATAAGTTGGATAAGGTGCTTAGTGCATTGAAGGATTTGAAGGCACCTATAGATAGGAACATCAGTGCTCCTACCAATGAAAGGCCTCAGTTCAACAACAATTTTAGTAAGCAGAATAGACTGCAGAATTACCCCTACAACACCCAATGGAAGGATGGCAAGCCTATTGTCCCTGCTGCAAGAGGAAATAATGACAGAGGTGTCCCTGACCCTCTACATAAGGCTTCAGTAAATGTCATGGAGAATGTACCATGGTGTGTTGCATGCCAGTCCCCTCATTCTACAGAGCATTGTGTGGTTGCACAATCTATGGCTACAAATCAAGATTGTAGCCTTGAGGAGATAGAATAAGAAGAAGAACAAGATAATGTTGGTTGCAACATGGCTTCTTCATATCTAGGATATGAAGATGATTCTGATTTTGATGAAGAGGAAGATGTGAATGTGAAGAGACATAATCAGGCCCTTTTTCATCAAGAGGTTTTTTCTGATGGTGAGTGTATTGATCAGAAAATATGTAACATGAACTCTTCTCCCAAGCCAGTGAATTTGAGAAGACCTTCTAGAGAAGAGATGGAGAGGATCACCGCAGAAATGATTGCCCAGGTGAAAACTAGAGGCATGCTAGCAAGGAACATAAATGAGAAAGCTATAGGAATATTTATAAAGAGTTCCAACTCCGGAGAACATAATGAGAGCAAATCAAAGGTTGATCACATGGTGAAATTAAAGAATGTAAAAGGTAAGCATTGTGAGCCTAAGGGAGTTGGAATTGAAAGGGTCTCTAGTGAGATTGAGAAGCCAGTTAACACAATGGCTAAGGTTGAAAAAATGAAGGTGGTCAATACTCCTAATGTGTCAGATAAGAAAAAAGATGTTAAGGCAGTGCAGATTGAGATTCCTGCCTCTACCCCTGTTGACATGTTATCTATATTGTCACAAATTACAATTAAGGTTCCATTGTCAGAATTGTTGAGGATCCCTGAACATAAAGATAAGGCTATTGCATGGGTTGGTAATACTCACAGAAATGACACTTCATGCAATGAATCTCAGGATAAAGCTTTGAATGATGTTGCTGCTCAGGGAATTATGTCTCAAATTCCTCCAATATATTTGGACAGTTCTGTCAATGCTAGCCTTGAAAATATTGACCCATTCTTCTTAAGTGTTCTTGTGAATGGGATGAAATTAAGAAAATGTATGATTGATAGTGGTGCCTCTAATACTGTCATGCCTTTCAAAATCATGGAGAGGTTGGGCCTTAAGGTTGATACAGTGCAGGGCAGGTTTTGTGCAATGGATCAGAGGGAGGTACCAGTCATTGGGACTATCAATGCAATGCCATATAGGTTGGCAGCATATCCAGAGAAAGAGCTAAAAATGAGTGTTTTGGTTGTGGATATCCCTCCTCATTATGGGATGCTGCTATCTAGGAGATGGAGTGCTGCCATGGGTGGAAGTTTACAGTGTGATCTGTCCTATGCAACTTTCAAGATTGATGATCAGTTTGTCAAGATTGAGCGAGAGCCAAGAGTATGCCACATGATTGAGAGAAACATAGCTAATGAAACTACATGTTTTGTGGATACTGATGTAAATGTTTTTAGGGCAGAGATCCCTGTATTTGAAAATCAGCTTGTTTTGTCACCTATTTCTGCCGAGGTAGGTGCTGACTCTATGAAGGGTGATTTGTGGGTCATGTACTTTGATGGTGCAAATTGCAAAGATGGTGCAGGAGCAGGTATTTTACTTATTTCTCCTGATGAAAACACCTACAAGTTCTCATTCACATTGAATTTCTTTTGTACCAACAATATAGTAGAATATGAGGCCTTGTTGTTAGGACTGAGGTTGGCACAAAAGCATGGTATAAAATGCATAAGTGTTATTGGTGATTCTAAGTTGGTGGTGTCCCAAGTTAGGTTAGTATATGCTTCCAAGAATAGAAGGTTGAAACAATATAGGAATGCAGTGTGGGATTTGATTGAACATTTTGATGCCTTCAATATTGAGTGGAAGGATAGGAGTAATAACAAGATGGCTGACTTGTTGGCCAATATTGCAATCAATCCTAATGATGTTACATTGTCTGGTATTTCTAAGATTAAAATTCAGGCTAGGCCTAGTATACCAGAAAATATAGAGAATTAGCAAGTTTTTGATGATGATAATGATATTTTGAAGTTTATGGATTGCAAGGATCAGTATCATGGTCAGGAACTTGATTTTTCAGCCTTGGTTGAGTCAATAGAAGGAAGGGAGGTTGTCTTAGGCAATGAGGTCATTCAGCTTAGAACTAACAAGGTGCCCAAGGGGCTTGTTGTTTTGGAGACTGTCTTTGGCAACCAAGATAGAGTTCAAAAGAATATAAAAGGAGAAGATCATGCTGATCTTGAGGAGATAAATCTTGGATCACATGAGACACCTAATAAAGTATACATTGGTAAAGATATATCTCAAAAGGTAAGGCAATCTTTGGTTGAATTATTGAGAAAATTCAAGCATGTTTTCGCATGGTCATATGATGACCTAAAGGTTTATAGAGAGGATTTATTTCAACATGTTATTCCATTAAGAGAAGATGCTAAACCTTTCCGAAAAAAGCAAAGGCCTATTAATCCTACTTTGGCACCCAAGATGTAAGAAGAATTAATGAAGTTGAGAGATGCTGGCATTATCAAGCCTATAAGGTATTCTTCTTGGGTGTCAAACCTTGTTCCTGTAAGAAAAAAGAATGGTGACATCAGGCTTTGTGTGGACTTCAGAAATTTGAACATCAGCTCATTGAAAGATAATTATTGTTTACCCAATATGGAGGCTATGTTGCAGAGAGTAACCGGTTCAGAATTGATGTCAATGCTGGATGGTTTCTCTGGCTACAATCAGGTCATTGTTAAAGAATCAGAACAATTCAAGATAGCCTTTACAACACCTTGGGGAACATATGTTTATGTGAGAATTCCTTTTGGTCTCACAAATGCTGGTGCTACTTTTCAGAGGGCAATGCATGTTGCCTTTTCAGATTTCATTAATGATTTCCTTATTGTGTATCAGGATGATTTAACTGCCTATTCCAAGAAGGAAGAGGACCATTGTGCTCATTTAGAGAAAATATTTATGAGGGCCTTGGAATTTGGCATTTCATTAAACCCAAGGAAATGTGCTTTTGGTGTCATAGAAGGTAAGTTGCTTGGCCACTTAGTTGGGAAGCAAGGAGTGAGAATTGACCCAGAGAGGGTAGCAACAATTGATAAAATTCAGAGGCCAAAGAATGTTAAAGGGATTCAGTCTTTCTTTGGTTAGGTCAATTTTCTAAGGAGGTTTGTGACAAACTTTGTAGAGATTACTAGACCTATTTCCAAGATGTTGAAGAAGGGATCTGTAATCAATTGGGAGGGTGAGCCTAATGAGGCTTTCAAGAATATCAAGTAGGCTATCAAAGATGCACCAGTGCTAAAGGCACTTGATTATAGTGTCCCAATGCATATCTTTTCTTTTGCATCTTTTCATACTATTGCTGCAGTTTGTTACAAAAGAATAAGGATGGTTTTGAGCAGCCTATTGCATTTTTCAGTAAATCCTTGCAGGCTGTAGAATTAAAGTATGACATAAATGAAAAGAAAGCTTATGTACTTGTGAAGGCAATCAAGGCTTTTAGGTGTTACTTGATGGGAGCAGTTCTGATTGCTTTTGTGCCAAGTGCAGCTGTGAAGGATATTTTCTCACAGGAAGAGGTGTCTGGAAGAAGATGCAGATGGATCAATAGGATCTAGGAATTCAATGTTGAGATCCAGATCACTAAATTGGTTAGAGGATAGGGATTGGAAAAGTTGATGGATCAATCCAATCTAGATGCAAACTAGGTAAATCATTCTGAAATTGACTATACATGTGATATGGATGATTGTACTTGGTATTAGGATATTATTTACTATTTGAGAAACATGAGATGTCCAGATAGTATGAATGATAATCAAAAGAGGACATTGAAGTTACAGGCCATTAAGTATGTAATTGTGAAATGTAAGCTATATAGAAAAAATTTGGACTGCATACTATTGAAATGTGTAGATGAGAATCAGGCTAAGGTGTTGTTAAGGGAGATGCATGAGGGAGTTTGTGGTGGACATTACATGGGTAAGACAACTGCTCATAAGATATTAAGAGTAGGATTTTGGTGGCCCACAATCTTCAGGGATGCTGAATAGTTGGTAAGGAGATGTGATGCTTGTCAAAGGTTCTTTGGTAAGCTTAAATTTTCAGGTAATGTACCATTAAAACTAGTAGAAGTTCAGGCTCCTTTCCAGCAATGAGGAATTGATTTCATAGGGGAGATACCAAGTCAAGTGGAGGAAATCCATGGTTCTTATTTTCTACTGATTACTTTACAAAGTGGGTAGAAGCTATACCTATAAGGAATGCAACTAGCAGGGTGGTAATTGACTTTCTGATCAATAATATTGTTACAAGGTTTGGGTGCCCTAAGAGGATAGTGAGTGACAATGCTATGTGCTTCAAGTCTGCCGAATATAAGGACTTTTGCAAAGGTTTGGGAATTCAGATTTCTAGTTCCTCACCTTGTCATCCGCAAGGAAATGGTCAGGCATAATCTACTAATAAGAGCTTGATTAAAATCTTGAAGAGAATTCTGGAGAAGAATAAGAGGGCATGGAATTTAAAGCTACCATTAGCTTTATGGGTTGATAGGGTAACTATGAAGAGGGCAATTGGTTGTGTGCCATTTGACCTGGTGTATGGAATTCATGCTAGAATGCCTTAGAATAATTTATTGGAGATGTACAAGTTTGTGCAGTTGTATGATGATGAAATTGATGATGAGATACAGTTGAGAATTGAGGACCTCATTATGTTGGATGAAACTAGAAGAGAATCAGTTGCAGGTTAAGAATCTATATGATAAAAAGACCATTGATAGAAAGTTTGAACCTGGTGATTTGGTGTTAGTTTGGAATGCCAGATTGGAGGATAAGGGGAAGCATGGTAAATTTAATCCCATCTGGTTAGGGCCATATCTGATTCATGAGAAATGGGGCCAAGATTCTTACATCATCAAAGATTTTAATGGTGATACTCAACAGTTGCCTGTTCATGGACAATTCTTGAAGTAGTACTTCATTTGAAGTACTTTGTTTTCCATGAATAGTAGTTAGGGTTGTACATCTTGCATTTTCTTGTATATAGGTTTCTTGCCCTTGCCTTGTTTTGCCCTGGTCTATCAGTTGTTGATCTCTACTTTTTGTTCTATGGGATGGTCTACTTTAACCAATGATTCTGAATCCTTGCTATGCCTGCAAGAGGCATACATCCCCAGACAGAGCCACTGTTAGCATGTGCAAAAAATTTCTTGGCTCTTGGTCTTTTCCCCTACTCTTTGCAATGTTTTTCTAGCCCCTGGTTGAACCTTAGGCAAAACATTCATAAATCCAGCCGTTAGGTTTCAAAATTCAAGTGTTCCCTAGCTTTATTCTATTCGCGCATTACCTTTTTGGCTCACTTATGGCCCCTATTTTCCCACGTGCTTAAAGTTTTGTGACCACTTCGCATGTTAAACAGTTAGTCGCATAATCATATAGACTATTTTTGGTCTATGCAATCATGCAATTAATATCTTTGTTGGGTCCCCTTTCCTAAGTTTTTCTTTGGCCCTGCAAGTGGTAAATTTTTCCTAAGTCACGAACTTAATTTTTCCTATGTTTCGGCCTGCTTTATTTCTTGGGCCTGGTCTCTGACACTTTGGCATAGTTGGCAGTTCCTCATTGGCTGATGGTTTTAATGATGTAGCATTGGCGGGCCCAGGTGGGGTCATGTTGTCGGTTGCCTAAGGAGATCATGTGGTTGTCGCATAATCGCATGGAATATTCCATCCCCATGCTATCATGCGATGACCATTGATTTCGATTCTTTCTTGGTTGTGTTTGTGGGACCTAGTTGCTAGCGTGTCTGTCAGAGGGGTCTTGACGTGCAAGAAGATCGACAGTCAGCGTATGATCTTAAGGCCTTTTTTTGACACATGTGATCTTGCGCCAGCCGTTTGATTAGATGCCGATGGTTTGTGGGTCCTGTCTATCGTGACTAGGTGATTGCAGTGAATGATAAAATGAGACGTGGCATGTGGCAGGTCTGGTTGGATGTCTTGCAGTTTGGCGGTCCTGATAGGTGTTTGGCGGCCCAATAAATTTCCTTCTTGTTGCTGATTCACGTAATGATTTGGTGATTTTCTAATTCATTTGGTGACTTGGTGATATTTCTTCAGTCGCGTGTTCGCTGGATTTAGCCGTGGTTAAGATTTTCATTCCGCGACTGGGGTATTGTGTTGTTGCCAGTTTGTAGAATGTTAACCCGAGGTATTTGATGAGTTAGAGGATCTGAAGCCCAGGAAAGATAAGAGATCTACGACGTGGACTTAAAGTTGACTCGATTTCAAATGTGAGCTGATGATTCAGGGGTAAGATAGTAATGAGACCATTTATTTTCAAATTCAAATTTCTCGAAGTGTTTCCAGTGACACAAAGGGTACCATTCTTATGGAATTCATTACTGAGGTGACCCTGTTTGGTGGGAAGTGACCAGTTTGTGATTTGTGGTGTGGTCCAGGGTATGGTTGGATTGTTCACAGAGCTTGTACCACAGTGTTTGTGTGCTGAAGGCATGTTGCATGGTGTCCTTTTGAGCTTTGTTTTGTGATCCTTGTACTTGCAGAGAAGATTTTCATGATGGTGGATCTGTTTGAGTTTTCCTCTCTTTTGGATTGGATGTGTTTCCCACCCCTGAATTAAATGCATAATTGTTTCTAGCAGGTTGGGTGGTTGAAACCCTAACTCTAAGTCATCCGTAGCTTGTTGCATTCTCTTTGAGAATTCCAAGATGACTAGGGAGTATAAGTTGCAGAATTTTGGATTTTGCTGGGGTTCGAAAACATTGTTGCTTTTTGTCCCTGGTTTTTGACTGTAATATACTGATAAAAGTCTGATTTTGTGTCTTTTCTTATCTTGGTATCACTCTGATTGTATGTTGATCCTGATTATACTAATGAGAACATTTTGAATCCCAATCTTGCATCTTGTGTATGTCTTCTTGCTTGTCTCTGAGCTCATATATGTTAGTTTCACAAAGTGTGCTGATGTATGGTAAACAAAGAGTATTTTGAATTCATTTCTGAGTTTCTAACAAAGTTAGGATTAAAGTCTTTTAGGTGAATTTAGTGAGTTTGCAGCTAGGTATAGAATTTGATGTCCTTGTGATTGAGGGAAAGGGGTAATAGGCAAAGCACTTAGTCTGGTTTCATTGTGTTTGATTTGAGGTATTCAGTTGAGATATACAGTTAGGTGACTCTGAGCCCTAGATAAGGCACCGGTCCTTCCTCTTGAGGTGTGCATGGTTAACAACCATAAACATAAACATTCTTTTGATAAAAATTTTATGGACTTGTGTTGAGTATTGTATACATCATTTTGAGACTCCTTTAAAGAAGTGAGTCAAGGGTACACCCACCTGAGCATTGAAGCTCAAAGAGTAGAAGGATCCTTTGATCCTTGTCAGTTGGCCCTCTTCCTTGTGGACTTTGGAGTGGTGATAGAGTCAGGATTTTATTTGCATTATCCATCAAAGTGTAAATCTGCAAGTTGAAGATCAAAGGGAATAATCCGCAACCAACACACTCAAGGATGTCTCTAACTTTCTATTTATCCATTGTGACTCCATCTGTAGAGATAATGAATCCCATAAAGGATGTCTTTAACAAGTGGATGGAGTTAATTCAGGTAAAACTGATATGTCTCAAAGACTTCAGTTTGTCTTAGAACTTTAGGGAAGTAAACAAAGAGGCTAACTTCCAAGCCAATCTGGGTTTTGAGGTTGTGAATAGATACATGTTTTTGGATTCTCTTAAAGAGTGGCTAGACTTGGTGACCATTGTGGAGAAGGATAGGATTATAATAGGAAATCAAGAAAGATAGGGGGTCAGTTAGAAGCATGGTCTTTCACCAATTCATAGACTCGAGGATGCAATATATCTCTACTAGATGAATCTCAGATGGGAAAGGATGGTTTAAAATGTTAACCTTCAGAGAAAACCAGATAGAAATTTAGTGTCTAACAATGTTCTCAACATGAATAGAGATATGGGGATGGTAACTGAGGCAATTGAGATCTAAACAAGTTGATAAAAATATATCTAGGAGTGTTAAATCCCTCTTTATCAGTATATTTTCTGAACTCTCATCCTTCAATGGAGTTAGAGGTAGAGGATAAGGAATACATGGAGAAGGCCGGTGTTTAGAATGAGGAGGACAATAACATAAAAATCACACTCAAAGCATTAGAGGAATTGAATAAGGGTGCTTCATGGGAAAATTTTAAACCAACACAAGCGTTACTAGGAGAGGTAGATGTTTCTGTAAGACTTTAGATTTAGAAAGTTAGTAATTTTAGATTATAATAGTGTCAATCAGTTAGTGGATCAAAGTTCTTTGTTCCACATATAGATGCCTATAATTAATGTATTATAATATTACATTCTTATTTATTATTTATTATATTATTATAATTTTATTTTTAATCTAATATTATATAAAAATAATCATATCATCAATATTAAATGAGTTCATTAAAAAAAATATTAATTTTTTTTATGTTTGATATTTATAATTTTAGTTTTTTGTTAAATTATTATAATACAAAATCAAGAAGTTTTATCACACAAATATTATCAAATGAAATAGGAAAAAAGTATATAGTTGTATAAATTTGTTAAATTATTATTATAAAAATAATGATTTTATCATCTATATACTGTCGAAAATAGGACAAAATGAATTTACATATTGTCAAAAATAGGAAAAAATGAAATAGTGAAACTACTATTGTATTGAAATGAAAAAAATACAATCATATGAAAATTTGGTTAATCTATTTTAATTTTTTCTTTCATTGGTTGATGCTTTGACATTTAAAATATTGATGTAGTACATTATCCAATACAATTACAGATAACATAATTTGTAAAAATTGATAAACTTTAGACAATTTTGCAAACCTATTTTAATTCTAGATGGTGATTGGTTGTTGCTTTGACATTTAATTGAATCATAATAGAACTAGAAGTAGTTTTCTCTTAAAAGGAACTAATAAATTTCCAAAACCTACAATTTTTTTTAAAAAATGTTTATACTTAAATTGTTGATATTTAAAAAATAATATTACAATTATATATTCAATTTTGACCTCTACAATAGCTATTAAATAAATAAATAATACTATAAAAAAAATTGTAAAAATTGCATTGTTGCAAACACAACAAGGCAAAGTGGAAACAAAATATTCAATCTTTTAGCCAAAATTGTCTTTCACTTTTCATCAGTTTATTTCCCTATATTCCACACAATTTCCAAGACATGGCACAATTTGCGACAAGGAAAATAATGAAATAGAGTGCGATGTGAAGACTCATAGAGACTATAAAATTTTAAGGTCATGAATAGACAAGTCACATTAAAAACAAGAGCTGCAGAGCAACAAAGTTCCTACCAAGTGCTCACACGGCAGCTTCGCAAGCTAGGAGAGGACATGACAAGGGTGCAAGACAAGATTAAATCTTTAAATAAATAAAAAAGATTAAATATATGCTTATTGAAGATAAAAACCAAAGGAAAAAAAGAACATAGGCTCAAGATCAGGAGATGAATGACAATAGGGATGCAAAATAGTTCTTTGTATAAACAGCCATAAAGATTCAATCAAAAAATTGCTTTCACAATATTATTTTCCAATATATAGATGAAATAAAATTGGAAAATTAAAAATCAATGGAAAACATTTTGTGATTCCAAACATTAAATTTTTTTGGCCTCTCAAGTTTTTGGCAATAAAAAATCAAGATTTTGTATATACAACCTAGGTTTAGAAGAAAGCTTCCAAACAACATCCTCTTTATACCTATGCTTTGTTTTAATTTACTTTTAATTTTAATTCCCTATTTAGATAGCCCACTTGCCACTGTTTTCCTATATTTCTCTCCCATGCTTTATTTTACTTTACCTTTGCTTTTAATTCCCTATTTTACTTTACTTTTACTTTTAATTCCCTATTTCGATGCCCATTTGCCACTATTTTACCTTATTTCTCTCCTATGCTTTGTTTTACTTTACTTTTACTTTCAATTCCCTATTTAGATAGCCCACTTGCCACTATTTTTCCTTATTTCTCTTTCATACTTTTTGAGATTCTTGTGTTAGAAAGTGAAGTCCACCAAGATAACTAAGAGGGGGGGGGGGTGAATTAGTTATCTAAATAAAACAACTTTTATTAACCTTATCAGATCTAAAACATGTAGTTAGCATAAGCATCAACCATAAAAAGATAACCATACATAATGACACGAGATTTGTTAACTAGGGAACCTCTTGATCAGAGAGTAAACCCCTGTGGGAATGGTACCCACAAAAAGATGTACTAATATGAAAATTCCTTTTGAGAGGATGGACCCTGTTAGGAGTCTATGAAACACATTCCATACATATCATTCCTTGTTAGGAGACTTTGAATCCCTGTGAGGAGATTCTAACCCTGTTAGGAGTTAAGGAAGATTGAAGGACCCACTGTCCAAAAAAATTCAAGGCAAAGATCACTGAACACACAGTCCAACTGATCTCTATATTATCCAAACAAAATAATACCAAGCATAACCGATCTCAGCAACTTCTCTTCTCTCCTTTGACTGTGTCAAAACCACAACAAATGCTTCACCAGAACTCAATACTAGATCTTCTCACTTCGCATCACTTAACAATCCCTTAGATCACTAATTCTCATGATTTCATCTTCACATATTACATCACATGTATATAAATCAAGGATAAAAATCCTTCCTTTATACCGTGCACTCAACATCTATAATTGAGTTGGCCAATTAGGCTTAACCAATTACAAAATATAAAACATTACACGTTACATAATATTTCCATATTCACACAAAACTGTCGAGTCACAAACTTAATAAATGTTCACACATCCAACCTCTGACTGTGCTAACTCATCCAGGTCACCTCAACAATGTCTTCAACCTCTATATAACTTCATTTGTCCAGATTATATCCTTGTTAGCAGATATAATTTGATTATCACAAATTACTTCTCAGGAACTCTGTCAGAATATAGTTTCCACTAGATCTCTTATAACTGGAGAAAATATTTGAATTTCCGTATGTGCTCTTAACCATAAAATTAGGTCACCATAAGAAACATATCATCAGCTCCGCATAACCTCATCTGCAATTCTCAATGTGCGCTAATTCAAACTTTGTCTACTACTCTATTAATCTTTAGCATAATCAGTATGTTAACATCAATGACAAACACATTCATGAATGCAACATGTGACTGCTCTAGAAGTGCTAGAATACTCCTCCACAGGACATGTTCAACATTCATGCTAACATCTTGTTATGCTTTTCTTTACTTGACTTTTACTTTTTTCCCTATTTAGATGACCCACTTGCCACTATTTTCCCTTATTTATCTCTCATACTTTTATAGTTCTTACTCTCATTCAACACAATTAAAAGTATGATTTTTACTCTCATTCAGCACAATTATAATTATGATAGAAGCAAAATTTGAGAAATTATTTAAACTAAGTTTTGAAAGAGAGTGTCTTGTCCTTTTCTATATGTATTTGTTTTGCAAATTTTTAAGTCAATCTAAAAAACAATATCAACAAAAATATATTTAAAAAAAACAATTTAATAACACATTTTTTTTTAAGTACAAAACTTTTCAATTATAAAAAAAACTAGAGACTTTTAAAAACTTTAAAATATTACAAATTTCTAAACTTATACTTTACTTCTAGATGTATCAACATAATATATAACTATAAAAAGAAAGTATGATATAATCATTCACGATGTTACAAATGATATACAACTATAAAAAGAAGATATGCTATAACCATTTAAGATGTTAGATATATCTAAGCTTAAATATGACAAAATCAGTCATAACTAGAGTTAAATTGTAATATAAATTTCCAAGTGGCATCTATAAGTTTTAATTTTAGCTTTATGTAATTTTCTCTCTTTTATCTTTTAATAATATCATATTTTTCTGTAACTATATTAATTGAAAGACGTATTACTAGATATTGCAACCCATGTGAGCGTTATTTCAAATTCCTTCCAATAACGAATACTGAGAATACACAGCCCTAGCATTTAGCATATATTCCTTTTACCTTGCCCTACTCTTGAACAATACGTTGAATAAGCAGGGAAAAATGAATGATGGAACTAGAAAAACAAGAAGATGGGGAAAGCTAAGAATTCAAAACCAGGGTATCGACTACATTTTTTTCTGCCAAAAATAGTACTTTATTATTCTCAAGGTCATGGTTGTGTCCCACACATTCTGCTATTTATGATTCCTTTTTCTTCTTTAGAAGATTCTTCACTACTTCAAATTGATTATATTCTACGGTAAAATGTAGACCAGATTTATGATCTGAACTACAGATTTCAATGTAGTCTGGCATTAAGGTAATGAAATCACTGATTATGTTCCAATTTTTTTCAAGGAAGCTACATGAATTCCACATCATCCAGACTTATCATTCTCCAACATTAACTCCTTACGCCAAGAATGATCATTCAATATTGCAACCAAAACCTCTAGTTTTCCTCCATGCATTAATGCATGTAGATGGTAGATTGCGCCTATACATACCTCAACTCAACTCAATTAATTTCGAGAAATATCATTACCTAAGTAAATATTTCATGCCTAAATAAAAACTGCACAAATTTCTTACCTTCTTGAGAGGTTGCCTCCCTAGGATATTGATGGGTTTCCATAGTATCATTATTCAAAAAATATTTCCAACAAATTAGATTTAACTATGTGTATGTGGTCATGCCTAGAAGTTATTATTAGTGTTGTCTCTCCAAACTTATTATGCTATGAGGCACAATTCCCGTCGTGATGAAGTAGAATTTTGATGAAATCTCGATTACCACTTTTTGCAGCCTCGTGCAATGGCTTATTATCATCATCATTATTCTGAGCTCTAGCCAAAGATAGATTCATATGAAGGATCCACTCAACAATATGTTTATGGCCTTGGTATCATTTAATCACTAGTTAATTTTAGAGGCCTTGGCAATACTCCTTTGCCATGGCAGTAACTAAAAATAGAAATTTTATTCAAATGTGATAAGATACACACCTATTGAATATTTTGTAATTATACTTTTCAAAGATGCATGTTGTCAAAAAAATTTGTAAAAGGAAGATGGATTTGATGGAAGACTGTTGAATAGATAAATGAAAGACTCTAAAAGTTCCAACTTTGAATTCATTAAATTTGCATTGAAATCCACCCCATAGAGAAAAGTCAAGACAATGTTTCTGTGATCATCTTTCCATACCCTAAAAAATAATCGATTATTGAAAATTTTGTGGTTTTATTTGATTTTGTCATCTATGTTGGCAGAAGTAATTTCTCCCACACATAGGCAATCAATTGAAACTGAACTACAAAGGATGTTTAGTGTTTGTTTTGACTGTCCTAAATATCTACAGATAATTAAAACCATGATTGACACATTTCCTAAAAACCAGAAAATAGCTAAAGACAATTTCCAATCTATTCCGTAATAAAATGGTTGAATTCTTCCACTCATACTTTGTTCTCAGCCCACGTAGAATGCATTTACAAAATCACATTTGTTTATGATTTAATTCTGTTATGAGCAGTCTTCTATATATTAAGAGGTAATGTAATTAGTTTTTGGTATCAGTTAATTAAATATTTTTTCTTCAATCTGTTGTAACAACAGTTATAGTTTTTTGTTTACAATTTTGTCATATATAGATTTCTTGTTTATCAATCTACTTGAGTAATTGTCTTCATATGTAACTGTTGCAAGCTTTCAGTCTGCCTGCCCGTATTGTATTTGGTATATCATAATTTTTGTCATGTTATGGTGGGAAGATATTAAGAAATGTCAAAATTGATTACTTTTGCCAAAAATGTCCTACTTTGGATGGAACCTAGAGATAGTGAGGAGAATCAACGTGTCTAGAAGTACAAATGGACCAAATTGTTGTGAAAAGTATTTGGTCCAAAAATTTATAAAAATGTTAACAAAAATTATATTTTACTACTAAAAAATTAAACAAATTCTTTAAAAAATATATTTTAAATTAAAAGTAATAAAAATATTCACAAATAATAATTTACAAACACTAATTCTATTTTAAAAATATTCTAATTTCCTTTCAATTATTCGTCAATGATGTAACTTGTCAACAATTGTCCGTAACACACTCAGACACTTCCATTTTTCCCCTTTCTTTACTTCTACCTGTATTCCCTTGTTTATAGTTTTATACCACGTTAAAATAAGTATAATTTTTTTAAGATAGTTATATTTCTCAAGGTACCTATATAGAAATGGATGAACTTTCTTCCATTGTTTTATACCATGTTAAGATAGGTATAACAATGAGTGAGCTTGCTTCCATTGTTTGTGAGTTACCCGCTAGATGAGTCAAGGAAAATATGGAAGGTGATATTGTGGTACTGAGTGCACTATATATGGGTGGAAAGTTGGTAAATAGGGAATTTTTGTACTAGATCCCATTTTAATGGAAGACGTGGTGACATGGGATGCACCTTGAGTGGTACTGCTAGATGTCCAGAGACTGAAGTGAGCAGAAGGGGTGCCATTAGAGAAAGCCAAGATGATGGCATAGGTATTTCCTCTACTATGGTGGATGTGTTGAATCCAATGGGTAAATTTGCACCTCTTTGTGCCAACATGTAAAAATATCAATTTAGGTTAGTTTCCATTATGGACAACATCGCTACTATTACCTTCTGGTCACACACATCATTGTCAATATCCCTTTTTGTGTAGTTAGTCCTAATTTTTTCAGGAGTGAACTCATCTTCTGGTGAAGGTGAAGGAGGTAATTGTGGAACCTCAACATTTTCTTTATGTTGTCATTTTATTATCTCATGATTCTTGAAATCTAGTGTCAAAGTTCTTGGTACAAACTTAATGTCATTGGTGAAAATACCATTGAGGTCTTTGTTCTGGTAAATTTTTCTCTTCTGGGATTGTATGTTTGGCATATGTAAGAATGCACTCCATGACTAAGGTAAACTCAAGACAACCAGGGAAATCCTTTTTGGGGGATTTTTTGGATTTCGAAATGCGAGTGAAAACAAAGGAGACTAATTTTTTGGATTTTCTAATTTTGTGATGTTGATGCAATCTATGTGAATATCTAGAATGATGCCTAAAGTGTAGGTACTATACCCTAAGAGATATTTTATAAACTTCAAAGGTAAACCATCTATGCAACCAAATGATTCTATAGACTATCTTGATTTCAAAAGGTAGAACAAAAAAATGGTAAATTCTAGCAATGATCTCTATGAGGAAGACAAATATTTGATTAGAATGATAAGTGCCTAAGAAAAGGAAAGTAGATAAAGTTGTGGATCAAAATTTTCAATGAAGTCAAGATAATATGCAAGACCACTATAGGAATATTCTAAGAAAATACACCCTCTAATTTGGCAAATGACTCTAGAAAGTACAATACTTTGACCCCATGATATATAAGCTATATTTGTTTTCTGTATTTTTCAAACTGAAATGATGAGTATGCAAGGTAAAGAAAGGTTCTAAAATCTAAATGTGAAAAATGACAATACTCACAAGATTTCGAGGTAAAAGACTAGTATAATGTTTTTGGACCCATTTTGATTTGGGTTTTTCTATGTAGGACAATGTTATAGGACTTGTCTCAATTTAGTTTTCTTTGTGTAGGAAAATGTTGTAGGACCAATATTGGAGATGTGTACAAATTAAAAAAATCTAGCAATCAGTATATGGCTGGAGGATTGACTCGAAAAAGAAATGATTAGTGTATGTTTAGCACCTTTTTCAAGTTGCAAGTTTTCACAAAGTGTGTCACAACAAAATAATCGTAGACAATCAGTCTAACCTAAGGTCAATGGATTCAATTATAATTATATTACAGGCCCATTGCTTGGATTCCCATTAGCTTACACTATCCTATCACCATAATAGAACATGAAAGTACTCTTAAAGGTGATTGTGCTTTTCCCTTTTTCTAGGTATTGTTACGATGTTAATGAAGATATTTTTCATAACACAATATCGTAGTACCCATATGATGGGGATCTTATCTTTGGGGATATTCTTCACTCTCCTCACACTATAATAAGGAAATGATCTTGAGATAAATTGAGTGGCCTCTAATTAACAAGGTTTTAGTCAAATCTATGGAGTCTACCCAATCAGTTTGTACATGTGTGAGACACCAAAATCTCTAGTTGACCATGCTAGCTACTTAGGCACATTTGTGCAATCCAAACTATCATAGACATGCCTCACCTGAGCTTGGTTAGATATAAGACTATATTTTTCTCAAAGTCTTGTTTCTATACCGATGAGATGAATTTTCATGTAGGAAGTCATCCTTTAGAGGTTAAGCACACCTCCAGATAGGCCCCTCTAAAAATGAAAAAGAATTTTAACCAATAGAATGTCTAAGGTCACCAAAGACACAAGACGCCAACTTAATAGAATTAAGCACCAAAAGGTCAAATGTTCACTACTATATACCATTCATACAAGCACATGGGCTCATTTTTAATAACTACACCAAATGATATTTTCCTTGTCTAGTTTTAAATGCAGGTCAATCTCAAATGTATTTTTATTTGTTTCAAACTTTTAACCCCCACATCCATTTTAAGCACCAAACTAAGATGAATTTATGATGTGTGTTCATACACTATTCCTTT